>QRDG01001217.1:0-290365 GCA_012064385.1 Puccinellia tenuiflora | reverse complement strand
TTTTAAATATTCAAATATTGTCAAAACAATACAATGCAAGTGACAATTATGAATGTGTCTCGATACATAATATTCAATGCAATATTATAACATATAAAAAGTGACACTTATGAATGGTTCGATCTTGACAATGGTCGGAACTAGCGCGTTAGCGTTTCTTGACGGCCATCTTCTTCTTGCCCTCTTTGTCGCGGTTGCATAGGTTAGGTCCGGGACGTCTTCGCTACTTCTCTTGTACGGGAGCACTCCTTTCTTAGGTGCGGTTGTGGTGTACGGTGTTTGGTTGCCGTATCCGTCTTCCATCTTCGGGTCGCCGTTCTGGTCAAAGTCTTGCTCGTTGGCGACTCCATCCATTCCGATGATGTTTCTTTTGCCTCTCCTGACGACCACCCGGCTAGGCTTTGACGGGTCTGTGATGAACCAGCATTGGTCGACTTGGCTAGCCATAACCCAAGGCTCATTTCTCGCGGGTGGCGTTCGCGCCGTTGGTCTTTGACTTTGGCGGTATAAACCATGGTGGGTGAAATACCGGCATTCTTTCTCGACGCTCTTGGCCCACCTGACACGGAACATCGGCACCTTTTCCGTTAACGTAGTCGAGCTCCCAAATCTCCTCGATCCTTCCGTAGTATCTTTCCGGGACGTCTCCGGTGTAGAAGATCCCCGTTACCCCTGAGTTTTGGGTAATCGCAGTTATTGTCCTTGTCCCGGTGTAGAACGTGTATCCGTTGATATCGTATGCTGATAGGTCATCAGGTTGTGGCGCGCCCTGTGCCAAGGCGAATATGAGTTTATCTTCTCCGAGTACTCGCCATGCGGCGGATTAGCAAGACCCTATTCCTGAACCACCTCGTGAAACCGGAGTTGTGCTCCTTCATACAACGGCCTCCGTCGGGACCTGGCGCCCCCGGTCGGCGTAAATCTTCTTGATAAACTCTTTGTGCTCATTTATGTATGGATCGACCACTCCAGGTGCTGCAGCGCGACGAGGTTTGCTCTTTCAAAGTCCTTTGTTCGGCCCTCGAAGTCGACATGCATTGGGTGCCGACACCTCGTGGTGACCCAATCCAGCGAGCCTCCCGAAGTGCTTGTGGTTGGCAGACCAACAGGGGTCTCGGACTGTAGAAAGTTCGAGCAGAAAGAGATGCACTCTTCGGCCAGGAAGCCATTTGCTATGCGTCCATCTGGACGGGACCTGTTTTTAACGTATCCCTTGATGTGTCCGTTCAGCTTTTCGAACGGCATCATGCTTCGCAGAAACGGAGGACCGAGCTGGACGATATCCTCCACGACATGGAGAAGCAGATGAACCATGACGTCGAAGAATGCGGGGGGGGGGGGGGGGAAGTACATCTCGAGCTCGCATACTATCACACACGATCTCCTCCTGTAGCCTCGGTGAGCTGCCTAATGCCTATTGACTTCCGAGAGATGACGTCGAAAAAGTTGCAGAGGCCAAACAGAGTTTCACGGACGTGCTTGTCCATTATACCTCGGATCGCGACCAGGAGTACCTGCGTCATCAGCACGGCGACGTCGTGAGACTTCATCCCGCTGAAGCGCTGCTTCGCCTCGTCTAGCCATCTGCTTATCTTCCCCGCGAAGCCGTTCGGAAATTTGACTCCGAGGAGGCACTTCATAAACTGTATGGCCTCCTTCTTACTCAGAGTGAAGCACGCGGGCCTTTAGCTTGACCTCGCCCTTCTTGCCCTTGCGGCGACGACGGCTATTCTGCGTTTCCGTCTCCTCCTCCTCCTCGTCATCGCTAGGTGGTGGTTGAAGTTCAACCCTGATGCCCATATGCTTCAAGTCGTTCCTTGCCTTCGGCCCATCTTTGGTCTTGTCGGTGTTAAGGATAGTGGCAAGCAGACTCTCGCCCACGTTCTTCGTGATATGCATGAGATCGAGGCTATGAGGCACGCGGAGAATCTTCCAGTATGGCAAGTCGCAGAAGACAGACCTCGCCTTCCATACCTTCAACAGCGGCTCTGGCTTCTTCTGGGTCTTTCCCGGCGCAGGGCACTCCTTCCAGTTATTCAGCAGCTCGGCGATTACCGCGCCGCTCTTCTGGTCCGGTTTTCCTCGGGGCTCGACCTTCCCATCGAACAGATGTGATAGCTTTCTCCATGGGTGATCCATGGGAAGCCACCTCCGAGCCGAAAGGTGCACGGTTTTCCCGGACCCGAGATCTTTCTGCAGCTGGGTGTACGATGTATTGTCCTTGCACCTAACGCACCCATAGAATCCTTGGACCACCTGCCCCGAGAAGTATCTGTAACCGGGATAGTCTTGCATCGTCGTGATCACCGCCGCTTTCATGTTGAAGTAGTCCTGTCTCGAGGCGTCCCACGTATGGGCTCCTTCTTCCCATAACGTGGCCAACTCCTCTTTCAACAGCGTGAGATACAGATTGATGTCTGTACCGGGTTGTTTTGGCCCTTGAATCAGCATACTCATGGTTACGTACTTCTTCTTCATGCATAGCTAGGGTGGGAGGTTGTAGATCCATACAAACACGGGCCAGGTGCTGTGTGTGCTGCTCTGGCTTCCGAATGGATTGAGTCCGTCGGTGCTCACGCCCAGCCTTAGGTTCCTTGACTCTTTACCGAAATGCTTGTGATATTGGAGGTCCAACGCCTTCCACTGGCAAGCATCCGAAGGGTGCCTCAACATCTCCTCCTTATCCGGATCATCGTCTTCCGGCCTCTTTCTTTCCGCGTGCCAGCGCATGAGCCGTGCTTCCTTAGGGTCCGCGAAATACCGCTGCAGGCGGGAAGTTAGGGGAAAGTACCACACCACCTTTCTAGGAGCTTTCTTGGTCCCTCTCTTGTATCGAGATGTCTTGCACACCGGACACGTGGTCTTCTCCGCGTCCTCGCCCCGGTACATGATGCAATCATTTATGCAGACGTGGTATTTCACGACCGGTAGATTGAGAGGGCACGCGATTTTCTTGGCCTCAGCGATACTAGTCGGACATGTGTTACCCTTCTTGGGAAGAAGATCATGCACGAATTCAATGTTTTCGTCGAAGCATTCGTCGGTCATTTTGTGTTTCGCCTTAATCTCTTGAGCCCTGAGCGTTACATTCAGACGGGTATGCCCGTCGTTGCATCCTTCAAACAATGGAGCGACCGCGTCTTTTCTCATTTGCTCCAGCTTAGCTCTCTCTCTAGCAGCGGCTCTGGCGTTACTCGTCTCCTTGAGAAGCAGATCTTGATAATGAGGGTCTTGCAGCCAGCTCGAATCACCACCTTCATCATCTTCGTGTCCATGCCCGGCTCCACCCTGATCATCTTCATGATCATCATCACCTACCCCGCCGCCGGCATCTTGATCTTCATGATCATGACCGGCATCTTGATCTTCATGATCATGACCGGCATCTTGATCACCACCATGATTGACATCCTCATCATCATCTTCGTCATCACGTATCCACCGAGTGTAGCCATCCATGAATTACGTCGGAGGAGGTGCGACTCCAGCATTCCGGAATCGTGCTGTATCAGATACTTTAGCTTGCAATCGCGACACGGACATCTTATCTCCGTCTTGTTTGCGCGTGCCATGTCGGCCCTCGCGCATCTCATCCACCTATCCACGAGCTCTTTGCTGATCAGTGGTCGGACCATGGTCGCCTGCACACGGTACGAAGAGCAAGAGGGTAATTAGAGCATATATGGACGTGGATCGCCGGAAAAATTCGGCATGACCTCCCCTAAAAAGAGGACATCCGCGAGTGCCAGAAATTCGCCGGAAAAGAAATGAATTGACTTTCCGGCGAAACATTGGCATCTCAAATGAAATCCCTGCACAAGAAGAAGCACCACAACACAATCATATAGTCGGTTTGGCCGACAACACGCATACATGCAAGCAACGCCTTCACGCTTCCTCCAACGACGACTTGCACAAGAGATCCGGACGAGAAAACAAAGGCACATGTTGTAGATCTAGAGGAGCAAGAGACTTCACTTACATATGAGTGTCAACCAATGGAGGTTGAGCAAGCTTCTATGGTGAATCAATGGGGGAAATGAGGTGGGGAGGAGGAGGGGGTCGACCAGATTTGTTTGGTGGAGGAGGAAGAAGTGAGACAAGTGAGTGGGGTGGTAAGTGGCTCCATGTACCTTAAGGTGGCGCGACTTATCCGAGGCGCATACTGCACGATATGCGCCTCGGATATGTGAGATACTGGAGGCGCATATTCAGTATGCGCCTCGGATAAGCTGCCACCTACCACCACCCGGGCCCACTAGGGTTATGGGAGGCGCATTTCAATCATATGCGCCTCTAATGTCCGAGGCGCATATTTCGGAAATGCGCCTCGCATTACCTGGGGCCGCCAGATTCGTCCGTACATGGAATAGGGGAGGCGCATGGCCCCAGTATGCGCCTCGGCTATTTGATAGTTGGAGGCGAATGGCCAAACAGTGCGCCTCGGGTAATTTAGCAGAGGCGCATATTGCCATATGCGCCTCCTATAAGGATGTCTCCTATAGCCTTTCCCCTAGTAGTGCGTTGCGGTATGGGACACAGTCGTGGCCGGACAGCTGATGATGGTAGTAGCTACAACTTTGGGTTTGCACACTTCGATTAAACCATTTTTCACAGTGATGACATGTGTTTGAGTCGTGCCCTTACTAAAGATGGTGTCTCTAAACTCGTATTTGGGGATGAAAATCCTGGGTCGACCTTAGGGACTCATCATCAACGAATTTATATTTGAGGCTTTGTCTAAAAGTTAAAAAATTACAATAGGGCTAGTGTGAAATTTCTACCACGAGTCATGTTGCATCAGGTTTGTTTTATTTATATTTTTCTGAACTACGCAATAAAAATGCCACGCTCATCTTTCGATGGAGAGGCCCGGGGTTCATTCCCCATTTAGGAAAAAATAGGTTTTTTTCTCCCGAGAAAACCTCTGATCCCCTCGAAGGCTCGAAGGCCTTCATCTGCGGGCCCAATGATGCTGTGGGAGGTTTTCAAGGAAAAAGTATAGAATCCACCCTGAACTGTCACACATTGGACACATTTCACCCTGAACTTTGAAACCGGGTAATTTCAACCCTGAAATCTACCAAACCGGACAAATCACCCCTGGTCTGGTTTTGGACGGATATAAGCGGTTTTGTTGTCAATTTAGCCAGTTTTGTGGGATGACGTGACGCTGACGTGGTCCAAAGCCAGAACAAATTCCCCAGATTGAAGGGCGGTTGACGTAGGCCACGAGCAGCATCCTTCGGTGCGGCAGTGGTCCTCCTCCGGCGAGGCGGCGAGTACGGGCACGGCGGCGGGCCTCCTCCGGTGAGGGCAGGCTGCGAGGGCGGCGGAATCAGGATAGTCCTCGAGCACATCATGGTGGAGGTTGGGGGCGTCGCGTCCATGAGGTGGGGCTCCGGGAGGACGGCGGCGTCGCGTCGCAGGAGCTCATCGCGGTGGAGGCCGGCGCCGCTTCAGTCCGCCGCCGCTCCGTGGCGAGCGCATCGTTGAGGAGGGGGAGGATCCGGATCAAGGGGAAATGAGAAGCAATACGTACCCTACGACCAGGTTGCTGACCAGCACCTTGAGGAAAGATCCGGACACCATTGCGCCTCCTCCCGCACCTTGGTTGGCTGCAGCTGGCGAGCCAGACGGTCGTCAGCTTGGCAGGTTCTTGAACGACGCCGGCAGGTCACCGGACCCGTCAGCTCACGGAGCTCCGTCAGGACAGTGCCGGTGAGCAGGTTGCTGTAGAGAGCGAGGACCGTCAGGTTCTGTTATAGCCTGGATGTGAGATGGATACGGTTGCTTGTGGCGAGCAAAGAAACCAGAGGAAATCAAGATCAAGACACAGTTGCTTGTGGCGAGCAACGAACCAGAGAGAAAAGGGGATCGAGATTTAGAGCAACTCCAGCCGTTGGCCCCCCCAGGGTATCCGGCGAAGGCTTTTTAGCCCGTTCGCCGGCGCCCCCCAAGCCTTGGGGAGGCCTCGGTTCCCACCCGCCCCCCCAGCTTTCAGCCCCAAGGCACTTTTTTTTTTGAATCGGCGTGTTCCCGCTACATATCGGCGATCATCGCTAGTCCGGTCAAGCTTAAAAGAAAACATAATTCGGTAAAAAAGAGGCCAAATCGACGACGTCGACCTCAAATCGCCGGCTCGTCGTCCTCCACTTGCACCACGACGGAGAAGTCGGTCGATGGCGCAGCGATCTGCGGCGACGATGCCGGCTCGTCGTCCTCCACTTGCACCACGTAGGAGGGAGCGGTCGATGGTGCAGCGATCGGCGGCGACGATGCAGGGGTAGTACTGGTGCTCGGCGTCGTTTTCGTGGTGGAGCCTTCCGTTGTCGGAGTCGGGGTCATCGTCGGGAGTGGAGTCGGGGTCGGGGTCGGTGGTGGCGTCGGGGTCGGGATCGGCGCGGGTATCTCGTTCAGGATGAGGTCGCGCTGGCTCATGTACCACGCCTTGACCTTGGCGTCCATGACCTTGGCGTCCATGATCGTCGCGCGGGTATCCTCCTCGTACTCGCCGTATTCTTCCTCCTCCCCGGCGAACTCATCCCCGGCAAAGTCTTCCCCAGCAAAGTCGGCCTCTTCTTCTCCCGGGGGGAATGACGCCGCCGCCGCCGCCGAGCCAGACGCGATGATGTCGTCCATGCATGCGTCCTGTGACTCCTGCGATTCGGGCATTTGGCCGAACACGCTGCGGGTACTATCGAACTCGACCGGAGGGTGGAACAGAGGACCACGGTATGGCATGGCCGGCGAGCCCCCGGTGCCGGCGCTGAGTGCGGAAGGGCCGCGGAACGCTATGTTGGGGTTGAATCCGCCGTGCGGGTCGCCGTCTCCGTACTCCAGCGTGTCCCCCCTCCAGTGGGGTGTTGCTGGCGACGCCGGCGAGAAGGCGGTGGGCGACGGCGACGGCGAGAAGACCGACGGTGACAGTGACGCCACGCTTGCTTGGCTTCCTCCTTGGCTTCCTTGGGTTCCCCAAGCGCCGGGCGGCAAATAGAGGCCGTGCGGCGCATACAGTGGGGACGGCGCAGGAAAGCACGGTTTCCCGGCCGCCGCCGCCGCCGCTCGTCGTGTCTCCTTGGCCTCCTCCGCCTCCTTGGCCTTCTTTCTCGCGGCCCTTGCCTTGCGGTCGGCGGTGAGCGTCTTCCTTCGGTCGACTTCGTTCGCCCACTCGGTGTTGCTCAAGCCGTCCGGCCGCCCCCTCCCCCTCCCCCTACCCCTACCCCTCCCGCCCCCCGCCATCTTCGCCAGTGGTTCTTCGCCGGCGGCTCGTGGGTTGTTGAATTTCTTGGGCGCCATATGGGAGGCGATTGCCGCGGGAAACGGCGGGAGCTACGGTATATGGAGAAGGAAAATGGAGGGAAAGCGAAACAATAATGGCGGGAATCGTGTTGTCTCGCCGACAGGGCTGGCCCGCGCGGCGTTTCCCTTGCGCCGGCGCCCCCAGGTCGAACCCAGCGCGCTGGGTTCGGCTTGGGTACACCGGATAACTTTTGGGCCAAATCCGGCGAAAAACGAGACCCTGGGGGCGCGACTGGGAGAAAAATCGCCCGCCGGCGTCCAAAAAACGGTCCTGGGGGGGCTCTTGGGGGGGCGGCTGGAGTTGCTCTTAGATTCAACTTTACCTTACTATTCTTTTCCTTCCCTCATAGCCGAGTTACACGAGTTATATAATACACACCCACACACACTCTTACATCTGGGTCCCACAAAATATCACGCCCAGTTCCAAGTTCCTAGTGTAGTACCTGAGTGCTTGGTGTGTTACCCTACCCCCGCCAGAGACATTGCTTGCCCTCAAGCAATTATGGCGGATGTCTTACTGCCCAAAATGTAGTGTAGCAGTTGCCCAGGCGGTGCCTCAGCCGGACAAATGGTACTGCTCTGCGGCAGTTGCATCAGCTATCTCCAAGAGATTGAGAACTTCATCAGATAAAATGGTAGACATGTCTTCCATGGTTAGAGCATGTAGTTCAGCTGCTCCCTTCCTTGCACATTGATGAGTAGGATCATATTTATCACCGCATTTGTAGCAAAGTCCATTTATGCGCCGGTAGTCCCTGAGTTGCCGCTCTTTCCAGAAATCCCCTTGGCCCTGTTTCTGTCCGTGTGGAGTATTATCAGGTTCATGCTGCCATGTCGCCCCTTGCTTGCTGCGAGCCAACACCTCTTGGTGAACCTGGGCCAATAGTGCTGCACGATCCACTGTATCCGGCAATTGTGACTCGACCGTGCCCCTCAATTCATGCTTCATACCCTTGACAAACTGAGATACTAGCAAAATTTCATCATAGTAAGGATTGTGCATGCAAACCTGGTACGAGAGCTCATGAAATTTGGCTTTGTACTCTTGAACCGTGCCTTTTTGCTTCAACTGTAGCATGTCATTCACAAACATGCGATGGTCTGAAGCACCAAATTTCTCTTCTACAACATTGATGAATGGAAGCCAGTCCTGAAGCTGATGGCGCAGCTTGTATGTGTACAGCCAGAGGGCCGCAATGCCCTCCATATGGATGGATGCCGATGTCACCCAGAGAGAAGGATGGATATTAAAAATGCGAAAATAATCCATACATTTATCCCACCAGATGCGAGGCTGCTCACCGTTGAACCATGGAAAGGACATCTTTGTAATGGTGGGCGTGTGCCATCGGGTGGATTCTCTGCTGGACGACCTGCACGCGCACCACCGCCTGGTGCTTGAATACCTCCTTGCCGGCCATTCGTCAAACAGCTTGCGGGCGCCATGGGAGATACCAGGCCGTGCCCAGCTGTGCCTTCTGGAAGGTCTTGCAGTACACGCCTCATCAGGCTGTGCCGCGTGCTTTGCGACGGAGCATCTTGCATATGCAGCACCGCCTGGGCTGTAGCGTCGAGTTGCTGCGCTAGAGCCTCGGTGCGGCGGGCAGCATCATCCTTCTTGGACGAGAGTTCTTGAACTGCCGTAGCTTGCAAATCCATCTACACACGCATCTGCTGTTGCGTCGTGTCCATGGAGGACATTCGGGCAAAAAACAGGTCAAGCGATTCCTTGATCTCTGCCATGGACACCTCTGCCTGCGCCTTGGATTCTGCCATGGCTTGCAGGACGATTTGGGTCTGAGCGGATGGCTTTTGAGGAGCCGTTGCGATCTCGTATCAAGGCAACGAAAAATCTTGATTGCAGAACGAGTTGAGTCTGACACTCGTAGATCAGGAGGAAACCAAATCGATTGGTGGAAAAAAAACTTGGGATTTTCTGAGGAATTGCTAGCTCTGATACCAATTTGTTATAGCCTGGATGTGAGATGGATACGGTTGCTTGTGGCGAGCAAAGAAACCAGAGGAAATCAAGATCAAGACACAGTTGCTTGTGGCGAGCAACGAACCAGAGAGAAAAGGGGATCGAGATTTAGATTCAGCTTTACCTTACTATTCTTTTTCCTTCCCTCATAGCCGAGTTACACGAGTTATATAATACACACCCACACACACTCTTACATCTGGGTCCCACAAAATATCACGCCCAGTTCCAAGTTCCTAGTGTAGTACCTGAGTGCTTGGTGTGTTACCCTACCCCCGCCAGAGACATTGCTTGCCCTCAAGCAATTATGGCGGATGTCTTACTGCCCAAAATGTAGTGTAGCAGTTGCCCAGGCGGTGCCTCAGCCGGACAAATGGTACTGCTCTGCGGCAGTTGCATCAGCTATCTCCAAGAGATTGAGAACTTCATCAGATAAAATGGTAGACATGTCTTCCATGGTTAGAGCATGTAGTTCAGCTGCTCCCTTCCTTGCACATTGATGAGTAGGATCATATTTATCACCGCATTTGTAGCAAAGTCCATTTATGCGCCGGTAGTCCCTGAGTTGCCGCTCTTTCCAGAAATCCCCTTGGCCCTGTTTCTGTCCGTGTGGAGTATTATCAGGTTCATGCTGCCATGTCGCCCCTTGCTTGCTGCGAGCCAACACCTCTTGGTGAACCTGGGCCAATAGTGCTGCACGATCCACTGTATCCGGCAATTGTGACTCGACCGTGCCCCTCAATTCATGCTTCATACCCTTGACAAACTGAGATACTAGCAAAATTTCATCATAGTAAGGATTGTGCATGCAAACCTGGTACGAGAGCTCATCAAATTTGGCTTTGTACTCTTGAACCGTGCCTTTTTGCTTCAACTGTAGCATGTCATTCATAAACATGCGATGGTCTGAAGCACCAAATTTCTCTTCTACAACATTGATGAATGGAAGCCAGTCCTGAAGCTGATGCCGCAGCTTGTATGTGTACAGCCAGAGGGCCGCAATGCCCTCCATATGGATGGATGCCGATGTCACCCAGAGAGAAGGATGGATATTAAAAATGCGAAAATAATCCATACATTTATCCCACCAGATGCGAGGCTGCTCACCGTTGAACCATGGAAAGGACATCTTTGTAATGGTGGGCGTGTGCCATCGGGTGGATTCTCTGCTGGACGACCTGCACGCGCACCACCGCCTGGTGCTTGAATACCTCCTTGCCGGCCATTCGTCAAACAGCTTGCGGGCGCCATGGGAGATACCAGGCCGTGCCCAGCTGTGCCTTCTGGAAGGTCTTGCAGTACACGCCTCATCAGGCTGTGCCGCGTGCTTTGCGACGGAGCATCTTGCATATGCAGCACCGCCTGGGCTGTAGCGTCGAGTTGCTGCGCTAGAGCCTCGGTGCGGCGGGCAGCATCATCCTTCTTGGACGAGAGTTCTTGAACTGCCGTAGCTTGCAAATCCATCTACACACGCATCTGCTGTTGCGTCGTGTCCATGGAGGACATTCGGGCAAAAAACAGGTCAAGCGATTCCTTGATCTCTGCCATGGACACCTCTGCCTGCGCCTTGGATTCTGCCATGGCTTGCAGGACGATTTGGGTCTGAGCGGATGGCTTTTGAGGAGCCGTTGCGATCTCGTATCAAGGCAACGAAAAATCTTGATTGCAGAACGAGTTGAGTCTGACACTCGTAGATCAGGAGGAAACCAAATCGATTGGTGGAAAAAAAACTTGGGATTTTCTGAGGAATTGCTAGCTCTGATACCAATTTGTTATAGCCTGGATGTGAGATGGATACGTTTGCTTGTGGCGAGCAACGAAACCAGAGGAAATCAAGATCAAGACACAGTTGCTTGTGGCGAGCAACGAACCAGAGAGAAAAGGGGATCGAGATTTAGATCCAGCTTTACCTTACTATTCTTTTTCCTTCCCTCATAGCCGAGTTACACGAGTTATATAATACACACCCACACACACACTCTTACATCTGGGTCCCACAAAATATCACGCCCAGTTCCAAGGTCCTAGTCTAGTACCTGAGTGCTTGGTGTGTTACAGGTTCCTGAGCCGCGACAGCGCCGGCGGCACCTCCCCGGTGAAGCCGTTGTTATCGAGGGCGAGGTACGTGAGGTTGCTCCTCAGGCGATGGATGTAGGCGGGGATTCGTGGAGAGGTCGAGGTGAATCGAACGACCCTTCCTCCATTCGGCCTCGCTCGCTCGTCTCCTACTCGCAAATCGCGCGACCCCGAGTGCCGACCGAGCTCACAGACCGCCGCCACCCGTCACCGTTCGTGTAGCTCCGCCCGCATCCTGCCGCTGACGCTGGAATGCCGGATTGCCGCGCCCGTGCCACGGCTACCCCAGACCCCGGCTTGCCCCGTAGCTGCCATTGCTTGTTGCTGCGGTCTGCACAAGCGGCAGAACCAAGAACAAAGTCTGAGGGTGGTGAGGCATGTCAGCTCACCTATCGTGTCAGGGCCGCGGCCGGAGACGGTGACGTTCGGGAGGGAGAGGGAGTTCACCTGGCCGGCGCCGTCCCAGGACACGAAGGACCAGAGCAGAAAAGATGATAGGTGGGGCTCACGCTACAGTGTTATCTTAGTCAACGCCACGTCATTGTCATGTTATCGCCACGTCATCGCACAAAACAGCCCAAATTGTGCAAAACCACTACCAGAGGGTTATTTGTCCGGTTTGGTAGATTTCAGGGTTGAAATTATCCGGTTTTAAAATTCATGGTGAAATGTTTCCAATGTGTAAGATTTCAGGGTGGATTCTAAACTTTTTCCGGTTGTCAATAAAAAGGAAAGGAAACACAATTAATCCCTCCCTTTGTCACGCGTCTCAATCCCCGCGATGCTGCACGGACAGCCTCTTGGCTACAATCGTCCGGATGACGAGGCAGATGGCGATTCCGGAGAGTGGACGGGAGAGAAGAGGCGCAAGCACAACGGCCCATCTCTTCCCAGTAGTGATGCCAGCGAGGTTGCCGAATGCCGATGCCCGCCGTATCAGCTCGTCATGCCCTGTGCCCAACATCACCCGTAAACAACTCCTCGAATTAGAGAAACTTTTGTCCAAGAGGCCTAAAATCCCCGCCGGAGATGGCGAACTGGACCTGGAGTCGCTGCGCGAGCTCTACAAGCGCCTTGTGCGCTGCCGCTTCATAGCTCATACATAAGGTTGCGGTGCTTCCATCTCTCCCATACTACTTACTATTCCATATTTTTTCTGCTACCTGCATATCCTTCTGTTCTTTTGTATTTAATCACATGTCTCCTTAATTTGTCTATATTTTGTTGTTGTTTGCAGTTGTCAAGAGTGGAGTCCAAAGATACACAGGATGATGAGTTGCCTGCTTTTGTTGAAGACTCTGTGTCAGTAGATGATCTTCAATACAGTGTCGAACTTTTTTTTGCTACTTCGCGCAAGGGGAAGCTGACACTATTGATTGGTACTTTGACATTCAATGCAACTCGGAAGGCTTGGATGCCTACCAGCGGCTTGTTCTTAAAAACCATCTGCCCAAAAAACATCTGCCCACTGTAAGCGCCTCTAAGAGCAAGTACAATAGAGTGACGTGGACGGGCTATAAGGATTAAAATAACATATTTGTTCTCAGTTGGAGGAGAGAGAACATGAGAGAGAAGAGGAGTGAGCTCTCATTCAAGAGTCAGCTCTAACACGTGCTCCTAGACACTTTGTTAGATTGGATGGTGGACCATGTATTAATAAAATATATCATCTTTGTGTCTTACTATTGTACAAGTTGTATATAGAGATGGCTATATATATGACATTACATTGTCTGAGGGAGGCGTTTTGGTGCCCGGGCTCATATGAGCCCGGTTTTGTTTTCGATTTTTTTAAAATAGTAAAATGCTTCGAAAAATTCTGAAAAAAATTAGACATGAACATATTGAAGTATTCAACACTCGTGTAAAATTTCGACAGAAAATATCAAATTTTGCGCCCTGTGTAAAAAAGACAAATCTGTCTTTTTAAATAGGTGAACAGTCCACTAGTTTGTCTGTCAGATTTTTGTCTTTTTTGCCCAGGGCGCAAAATTTGATGTTTTCTGTCGAAAATTTACACGAGTGTTGCATACGTGAATATGTTTCCGCACAATTTTTTTCAGATTTTTTTGAAGCGTTTTCAAAATTCAAAAAAATCGGAACAGTAACCGGGAGCATATGAGCCCGGGCACCGTTTTGCATTTCCGACACTTAGACTACTATTGTACTTCTAATGCCTATGCCAATGCAAGTTTCTTAGCGCAGTTGCATAGGCATTTTGCAGACGTGGCAGACTAATTAATGAATAAAGAGAGTGAGGTTGTAGCTTAGCTAACATACAACCCTTGTGTCAGGGGAATAGGTTAACCCGCAGCCCAATAGAGCAATGCGGCTCATGATAAGTTTGTGGCTGCGCAGTTGATAGGCTTACACAAAGATGGACCGCACTGATGTCAAAGAAGAATCTAGAAGAGCGGAGGCGGCTCAACTTGGAAGACGCGAAGACAATTAGTCTCCGAGTAGGACTCCGACTTACTCTTTCCTTGAAGGAGAAGCTTTCCTTGTAACCTAGCGAGTCTCCGTGTATATAAGGAGGACTCGCAGGACTTAGAACTCGAATCTCTCAAGTTCCAAACCCTAGAACATACGGCGACTCGACATCGAACGCCAACCCCTGTAACACCATATTCCAATCAATATCAATCTAGGATAGGCAGAACATAGGTCTTTACCTCACATTGAGGGGCCGAACCTGGGTAAATATTGTCTTGTTCGTGCCCTGTGATCTTAAGCTCAGAGACGCTTGACTCGCGCAATTCCCACGCCTACGAAGTCATCGCAATGACATCTGCCAAGATTAACCCACGACAGTTGGCGCCCACCATGGGGCCAGCGGTCAAAAGCGTCACGTTCCAAGCAAGATCCATGCCAGGGATCGAAGACCTCGTCGTTGGCCAAGTAGAGGAGATCAACGGTGTACCCTTCATCGACGACTTGGAGTGGGGTCCTGAGGCGGATAACCTGGAGTTTGGATACATTGTCTCCTTCGGGTCCGCCAAGATTTTCGTCCGATCCATCAGCCGCAGATCCTTCATCACGTCGCGGAAGGACCAGTAGGAAGAAGGATTGCGACCCGTCGGAGTCTGTGTGTTAAAAGAAGCTGTAGAAACTGCAGAGGTCACATGATCGGAGACAACGTCAGGCGCGCAGGGCGCACTTTGGTCTCCAATGTTAAGCAAGAGACAGACCTCCAGATAAATGAAATAGAGGTCATCAGGGCCGAGCTTGCCGATGAGGCACAAAGGATAGCCTCGGAGCGAAAAAGACTCCAAGAGGAACGTCAGTAACTTCAGCAAGAACGACAACGGCTCTCACGGCTCGCGACTCATGAGGAAGGACAGACCAAGCTCGATTGTGTTCTTCCCAAGGACAGCAACCCATCATTATCAACAGCCAAAGAAATTTCAACACCAGTTGGACACCAAGATAACCCAGAAGGCAATGTGCACATGGCGGTCGGGATATTGTCAAAGACGATGCCAGTGGGCAAAACACAAGCCGACGAAGACGCACAGTATGCCATCGAGTTACTAAACACAGCTGTCTTACAACAAGCTAACATGTATGGGATTATACCCAATGAGCCGCACGTCGAAGGAACCTGGAGTTCGGCAGAGCGACCTGTGGAGAAAATAGTCAACAATTGGCAGACCTTCAGATCACGGCGGGTAAAGAATCCCCCGTGACAGCGGCTAAAGGGAGCCCCAGTGCGACTCAACCGGGTCGTGTTCCTTTTAAGCCACGGGCAATTCCCTCTACACCTGCTAGTACACATTCATTGCTAAAAGGACCGGCGTGTTTTGGGGACATGATAAGGCACGCACGATTCCCCCAAAACTTCGAGGAGCCGCGAGGGATTACCGGCTTCTGCATAGGCCAAGACCCCGGTCACAAGGATAAACAATTATGAAGTAATTATGGCCTAGATGGACATAACTGAAGAAATATGTGCCAAGTATCTTACATATAGCGTTGGAAGAAGATGGCGGATCTTGGATAAGGAAATTGATGGCGAGGTCTGTAAACACTTGGGCAGAATTGAAGGATCTATTCATCAAGAATTATCAGGACCAACAACTCTTCACTATAGAAAACATGGAGCATGCATCCAAGGACCTGACGAGACAAGTTGCCACTGGGTAAAAAGAGTCGTAGACATCGTTGCATCCTCCCAAGGAATACCGGTAAACTCTGCCGTGCGGGTGATGAGACAGAACTGCCGATTCGAACCATTTGTGCATAAATTAAGTCGCGCCCAACACAAGATTGATAGCCTGGCCAAAATTCTGGCTATAGCAAACAAGTACGCCAACACAGAAAAAATAAAAGACGGCTCACCGCGCAATCTAGAAAGAAAAGGGAAGGCGCAGCCGGTCGTAAGTCGCGAGCTTCAGACAAAGGGACAGCCAAGAAGCAGGACGACCTTCTAGCATGGCATTGAACGAGCTTTCCAATAATCAGGGATCTCGCTGCGAGTTAAGAAGACATCTGGGACAGTTTCACACTGTGACGGTGCGAGCAAAAAACAAAAGCCGCCCTAGAAACTTCTGGAGGGAAGGCCAAGTACCAGTGTCACGACAGAGAATCCAATGGGCAAGCAGGCCAGTTATATGGAGCCGCGACGATCACCCCCATGAAGTGAAAGATCCAGGATAGCTCGCTCTTGTGGTCGCACCACAAGTCGCAGGGTACATATTGAGCAAAGTCTTGATGGATGGGGGTAGCAGAATAAATATTTTATATTACGACACCTTTTCAGAAAAATGAACATGCCAGACTGGCAGCTTCAGCCAACAAAGGCAACTATCCATGGAATAGTACCAGGGTTACTGAGTCGCTCGTTTGGAAAAGTCACTCTTGATCGAGGTTGACTTTGGGACAGAACGGAATTTCCGCACGGAATTTTTAAGCTTTCAAGTGGTGGATGTGAAGAGCTCGTACCACGCCTTGTTTGGAAGAGATGCATATGTGAAATTCACGGCAAGACCGTGTTACGTAATATTTACAGTTGAAGATACCTGGCCCTAACGGGATAATCACTGTACAACTGTACATGGAGACAAACAAAAGGCTTTGGAATGCGAAGAAGAGGATTCGGCGCTGGCAGAAGCGGCCTGCATTGCAGGGTCCTCGCACAGTTTTAAACCGCCGACGAACCTTCCGAGCCCTAAACGAGCCGCAGTTGAGTCGCGGCGAGGCCAAGCCACAAAGCAAACCGCAAAAGGAGTAAACTTTGTCTGTGAAGACTCGCATCAAGAAGACGCGAACATCGCGCTAGTACAAAAGAAACTGGGGGCTGGCGTATATGCATAGAGCCGGCTACGCTCAACAACAACAACCCAGGAGGACGGCTAATCATACAAGACAACAACAAAGGAAGAAAGCCATGTGCGACACCAACCGGCGCGACTCAAAGTTCCGAATATCAAGCAGACTACGGCAACAAGCGGTAAGATCTATCATGCTCACATTGAGCCGCTTCTGCGGCTTGATTATGAAACACCAAGGGTTTGGCCTGTCAAAACAACAACAACTCACGTGTGTGAAGCAAGCTAAACTATCAAGTATGTATGACTTGCGGGGAACAGAAAACCTGCGTGAAGGGTCTACGTACATCGTCTTACCAGGTCGTCACGGCTATTACAGCTGATTGTATCAAAACTCTCTCGATCGCCACCTACGCGCGATCGTACCACAAAATTGTATCAATTTAGATGGTTATGAAATAAAGCCGGCACCCTTGGCATCCTGGGGTTTGTCGTTTCACCTCAATGAGTTGCTGAGTCTTTTATTTCATATATCATCAACTTCTTGGGGGCTTAGATGCCTTAAGAGCTCAGCCAATACCTTAGAACTTGCCAACCTACTGGCACTTACCTTGCACTATGCGACCAAAGTACCAGCGTGTGGCGTCAATCGAGTCTGAATGCCTATCATGGACGTTCTCGACCCTGAACACACATTTAGCTCGGAAAATACTGAGCCGCGCAAGGGCCTGCTTAATGGGAATCATATCATGCGAAACCTGCCAATAGGTCGCAACACTGCTTAACAAGCAATTACATCATGCGAGACCTGCCTATAGGTCGCAACACCCTGATGGGAATTACATCATGCGAGACCTGCGTATAGGTCGCAACATCATACTGCTTATAGTACCTTCTTATAGTACTAACATCGTACTGCTTATAGTACTAACATTGTATTGCTTATAGTATTGATTTACAACATCGTTTATAACGATCAAAATAAGCTAAACAAGCTAAACATGAATAGTGTTTCATTGTTTTTTCTTATATATCTTGCGATGGCTTCAGGGGCGCGCCAACAGGAGGCTTTCCTACTTGACTCAGAGCAGTGATAGCTGGCGTCCATATTAATGGGACAGCTCCAGATGCAGTAGTTGAAGGACCGCCATAGCTCGTAGAAGGGCCTGGATTCAGGCTCCAGCTTGGGCGGCCTCGGTCTTCTTCTCAATAAGGCTACCATCAAGGCGATATCTGGAGAAATAGCTGCCCAAGTCAAGACCATCTACAAGCTGGGTGGCATAGCCACGCATACCACTCTAGATCTCTGAATACTCAATTAGCGAAACCTCAGTACCATCTCTA
The DNA here is from genome assembly GCA_012064385.1 of Puccinellia tenuiflora. NCBI lineage: Eukaryota > Viridiplantae > Streptophyta > Magnoliopsida > Poales > Poaceae > Puccinellia > Puccinellia tenuiflora. The sequence goes on along the minus strand of QRDG01001217.1, from coordinate 272,392 downwards.
CGCTTCGCTTCCCTGCCTTGGGCAATTCGCTCAATATCAATGTCTAGATGATAGGTTCGAGCCAAAGTAAGCACATGAGCGACACTGGCACGAGCCGTAGAGCCCTTCTAGCCAGAAAATACTGGGGAGCCTTCGCAAGTTTGCTCAACCAATATTCGCAAGTTGTTGGCGGATTTTCCTTTGGAGAAAACTTATTTACCAACTGCCTGGTCGACGCAAGGACACGCCGGTTGAAATTCTTGAGGTACTCTAATTGTTCCCTGATATTGGCATGGCAAAGAGGAGAATTTTGGCCTATGACAGTTGGCAAAATCAATATGAGCAAGGAGTAAAGTACAAGTTTTTGAGTCGCCACAGTAGCAGAAGAAGGCTTGACGAGTACTTACCAACCAGTTCTTGGATCATCGTACGGACAAAAGATCATGCGACCTCGGATGATAAGAGTCTTAATCTTTTCATCACGAGCGGCTAATTCCTGTGCGTGCTGCTCCTTCAGCTGGCTAAGCATCAGCGACTTCTTTTCCAGATCTACTTGCATGGAATGGATGATGTTTTCCTTCTCAGTCAGTCGTGATGCAGATTCAGCCTCCAGCTCTTGATACTGATCTTCACAGGAGTTCAGTTCCCACACAAGCCTAGAATTTTCCTTCTGCAACAGCTCCAGTTCATCAGATGGTTCATCTCCTACCGACATAGGCGTTTTGCTTTTGGAACCGGCAGACCGAAGCTCCAACTGTGAATGAAAAATAGCACAGTTGGGGATTAGCATGTTATACATGTTTAATATGTCAATAAAGGAGTGCTCTTAGCAAGCGTAAGAAGAATTCTAAACCTTGTTCAAGCAAACACAAGCTTTCGACTCTTGGGGGCTGTACTTATGTGATCATCCAACGCACAGAAAAGGCAAAAAGAAATACCTGATGATGAGAAGTATGAAGCCGTCGCACCAAATCCTGTAACACAGCAGTGTGCTTCTCCCCAACTTGAATGATAGCCTCTTCAAGGGACTTGGAGTCGCCAGAGCGAGAGGATGAAGGCATCGGAACCTTAGGCTGCATAACTCCAACTTGCGGCTTAACAGGAGTAGCTTCGGGAGTACCCTCCTCCAAAAAAAGGTTGAGAAGGTGCCACACTAGGAGCATCATCGGTGGTCCTAGTATTTCAGTTATGACTCGCCCCTCATTTGTGGGTGGTTCAGGAGAAGAGCTTAGAGTTGCTAAACTCGCATCTGTGTTAGCCACAACTATGCAGGGAAACAATAAATGAAAAAGCGTTCTTTCGCAAAAACTGCATGATGCACAAGGAAAAAGACCTCACCCTGGTGCAATATGGATATTCTTCATTAAACAGTCAGAAGAAGGCGAGGAAAGAGCTTGTAGATCAGAATCTACAAATAGCAATTATAAAGAAAAGGCCATATACAGAATAAGTAGCATGAGAGCAAAGATCGATCGATAGGAGACTGAAGGAGCAAATACCTGAGCTTATAGAAGTACTATTGCCCGCAGCAGGGCTGATGATACCAATGTCACTAGCCGCGTGGTCAATCTCTAAGGATTTGATGGTCCTTCTCCACTATTATGGCCAGGGCCTTGCGACGTTTCTCGAGTCACGCTGGATCTTCAAAGTCTCCTTGTGATAAGCGTTTAGAAGACCGGCAGGAACGTTGGGATGACTCGGGATTAAAAGGAGTCAAAGAGAGGAGGAGATCAGTCATTTGTTGGGTTTCCTTAGACGTGCTACCTCCAGAATCTGAGGCATCTCCAGCGATAAGTCGCTCCTCTTCCTCCTCCTCCTCTTCTACATCCATTTTTGATGACTCGCCAGCAAACTGGGGACTTGAATAAGCCGCTTGATCATTGCCAGGAAGCGTCCAGAATTCAGGATCGATCTAAAATTAGAAGACGTTGGCAGGTCGAGATAGCGGTAGGAGAAAGAGTACAATAATTTTATATAGAGAAAGGAAATTTACCACAAAAGGCTTGTGTCCTTCCCAGAAAGGTGCAAGGCCAACCACATCGTAAGAGCTGATGTCTACGTTAGTAACACAACGTATGAAATTGATCCACTCGCCTTTGTCCCAGTCTTCAGAACATGACCTATGTACATCATCGCTGCGACCAGAATAATCAACCATAAGTCGACTCACAGTTTGGATACGCCATTTGGTCCAGCAGGAGATAAGATCAAGCCCAGTAAGGCCATGAAGGGTTAGTGCCACGATCCTATCTATAAGAATCCTGATGGAAGGCTCTGAAGAAGGATCTGGTTTGGACGACAAGGTAGGCGAAGAAACAAATGCTAATGGGGACCAAGCAGGAAGACGTACTTCCCTTCAGGAGAAGTATCCTTGCAATAGAAGAAGATTATGTGCCAGTCCCTAACCTTATTGGCCAAAGCTAACTTGGGGAATGCACTGTCTCTGCGACGCTGAAAGGCAATGGCACCGCATTGGAGATAGGGGAGGCCTGTGCCTTCGCGCTGACTATTGCAACAGAAAAGAGAAAGCCAAAAATCCATGGACGGTTCAATGGCGAGATAATCCTCACAGAGGACGTGAAAGTTGCTCACCTGAAGCATGGAGTTGGGGCCAATATCATGGAAGCGCAGGTTCAGTCGCTGCATCAAGGAGCGGAAGAAGAGAGAACCTCACTAGTACAGAACGACACATCTGATACCCCTCTATGGAAATGGCACGAGTTAGGCGACAGAGAATCGCGCTTTCCGCGTGAGAAAACCCGCCCCGCCAGGCAAGCTGGCCCGCGTCCCGCCTTCATAGGTAACAATCGCGAATTATTAACCGTTGCCGATATGTTGGTAACGGAGTTTCTTTCGACTCCGTGTGCATTATGTTCTTCAATGGCATCGGAAATTTGTATACAACCGTTGGCGAGGTTGCGTATATAAAATTCCTTTTTTAGCACTATCTTGGATATTATAAAAGACTGTCGATTCGCCCTTGTTCCTCCGCTCCAGCTTGTTTTTACTCCGTGCTCGTGTCCTCCATGGCCAAGAGCACAAGCTCGTCGGGGAGATCGAATGCGTCCTCCTCCTGCGCCGCCGGGGCTGGGTCAGATCTGCCGCTTGTGAAGTGTGTTTGCTGCCGCTGTCGGAACACGATTTGTCGAGTGTCGCATTCGGATCTGAACCCAGGCCGGATCTACTTCAAGTGTCAAAATCACAGGGTTAGTTCGACGCTTCGACCAGTTTTGATTGATTCTATTCTATGTGTGATGCTGATTTGCCTCTGGATTCGATTTACCATTTGGCAGGGGAGGGGCGAAGAGTATTCTGGGAGCTGTGATTATTTTTTTTGGATTGAAGATTATGTTGAGATGCTGCTTGCTAATGGCGTCGAAGTGGAAGCTGCAAAGCTGGAAAATGTAGCCTTGATAGTCAAGAAGGCGAACATGGATATGAAGCCGCACACTGCAGCAGCTCTAGCTGGTTTGGCATGGATCCCAACAAACACTTCGACTAAATCTGACCATGTTGTTGCTGTGCGCAAAGAGCGGCATAAAGGAACAGAAATAGCTCAGTTAAATGTTCTTGTGAGCATTGCTAGAATGATTTTGTGTGTTTGTGTGCTGCTGTTAGGTGTGAACTTGTATGCAGCAATGAAAATCAGTAGAATGTATTAGGTTTCGTATGCAGCTATGCAAATCAGTACAATGTATTAGGTTCGTATGCACTTTGAAAATCAGTAGAATGTATTAGGTCCGTATGCAGCTCCAGAAATCAATAGCACATAGTAGTTGTGAACTTGTATCCAATGGAAACGGTTATATAAAATGTCCGTTGCCAATTGGGCGCTTATAAATGTACTGCCGACAGAGCAAGCCATCTGTCTCATTCTCACTCCCTCACTGCCTATCTTTCAACCCTAGCCACCGCACACTGTAGCTTTTTGCTCTCCTCACTCTCTCATGGCTTCCTCTGCCGGCGCTTCTAGATCCCGCCATCGCAGCCGCCGCTCCAGCGGCCGCACCGATCTAGCTGCATCCTTTCGTGATGAGGCAGATCTGGAGGCGGCTGTGATGCCGCAGGTATTGGAGCGCGTCAGGATGATCACCTGCAGTGAAGGCGGCTGTGATGCCGCAGGTGTTGGAGCGCGTCAGGCTGATCACCTGCGGTGATGCCCCGCGTCCTCTGGGCGACGCAGAGCTGAAACAGATCATTCGTCGGGTGGTGATGCAGCAGTTGTGGCGGATCCGCCGTCAACGGAGGCCGATCTGGAGGCCGCCGTCGACGGAGGAGGAGGTGGCAGATCTGGAGGCAACGTCCACGGTGGAGGAGGTGGCCGATGTGGAGGCGCCCGTCCACGGAGGAGGAGGTGGCTGATCTGGAGGCGCCGTCCATGGAGGAGGATGTGGCTGATCTGGAGGCGCCGTCCACGGAGAAAAAAATATGAGGTCTAAATCGCTCAGCTCATGAACTAGTTCATCAATTGGTTTTATATTAGATTGTTCATCAATTGTGCTGTATCTATATGTCATATTCTGCAGCGGCATAGGCAAGATCTCATGAACTAGAGATGCTCTATTTTGATATGTGATTGGTATTAGCAACTAATGATATGTGATTTTAAAGTCTAGTAGGGTGAATTAATTTCAACTCTTTGTAGTACTACCGATGATGAATAGATCCAGTCACAACTTTTTGTCAATGTGCTAATCCTCGTTATTGTTTTCTGTAGCTAGTGTATGAAGTAATAGTATTTCGGCGACACTGTATAAAAAATGGTGAGGCTCTTGAAGGAAACATCACCTTCAAGTTATGCCTCCAAATCGTTTGATCGGACTGCAAGCACACGGATATAGGCGCTTAAAGGTGTGAACTGTTTTCACATTAAATTATATCTATGTCATGTAGCATCATATTTTGGCTCTTCTCTAACTATCAATCCATGTATTTTTATCCAGAAACACAAAGTTGATCCGAACAAACTTTAAATGTGCTACTTATAAAGTGGGATCATATCCGTGAACCGTCGTTGTTGTGACGTTTCGCTGCACTATTCAAAACACTTTTTTAATTAAGAGTGTCTTGGACAGTGTGGCCGAAATGTCACAGCAGTGATGTTATTATATTTCGGCGACACCGTCCAAGATGGAGCAAGCCTCAGTATGAAGAATTTGGCAATTTGGCTTGGTGCAGTTTCTGTTTTTTCAGTTTCTCCGGCTATCTTGTGGATGTGTGTCTAGCGAGCAAGCCTTAGCTGCAGTTTAGGGAGGCATGGGATTAGCGAAGCATGTGTAACTCATCTTTTGATGCTATGTAATGGTGACAATTGTTATATACGTCATGAACGGTTTTGCTAGCAACTTTGTGCTTCTGCTGTGATATTTTGAATGTCAATTGGCAACTGTATTGCTGCTGTAGGCTTATGAAAAAACCTCAATGCAAATGAGTAAAACAGAATCTCCGTTTCTGATGTCCAGATACATCGGCAACGGAGATTGGATGGCAACCGTAGCCAAAATCAAGCCTCATCGGTGACGGTTTTTCTTGTCCGTTGCCGATGAGAGCCTTCACATCAGTGACAGGGTCGGGGACACGGACCCTTTTTCCGTTTCCGATGGGGTTTTTGTCCCATTTCCGATGTGTCGTTCTGTACTAGTGCCTAGAGGCTTAAATTTGTGCTCTACATGCTCTGCGAATATGACTACTTCCCCAAGTTTGGGATTGGGAACCAATTCGACATCCGACGCCCGCAATTCGCATTCTGCCTTTGGAGGCAAAAGGCCTCGAGACGCTAGAGATTCAAGGAACACCCAAGAGCCATCCCAATTGCAGCTGCGTCGAGGCATCTTCCTTTGGTTGATTTCTCCGGCGGCGAGAAGAAAGGAGCAAAATGTGCAAGGGCGGCGCGACAAGGAAGAAAGAAGGAGTTGACCTAAGGCTGACGAGGCTTATAACCAGAAGATCCGAGATTTGTGAAAAGGATATCTTTCGAAATCCGAAATTCCCGGTTACAAGAATAAGAGATCCTGGTGGAAGCCAAAAAGTCAGCGAAGGAAATGAGTCGCGCAAATCCAAAGGATTAAAGACCCCTCGCAGGCTCTGATAGGCGGGGAGCACAAAGCCAAGAAGAAAAAATACAAAGTTCGACCAGGACATCCCAGTCGACCTTGGGGGCTAATGTTGGAGGAATAGTTAATGGGTTAACCCGCAGCCCAATAGAGCAATGCGGCTCATGATAAGTTTGTGGCCGCACCGTTGTTAGGCTTACACAAAGATGGGCCGCACTGATGTCAAAGAAGAATCTAGAAGAGCGGAGGCGGCTCAACTTGGAAGACACGAAGACAATTAGTCTCCGAGTAGGACTCCGACTTACTCTTTCCGTGAAGGAGAAGCTTTCCTTGTAACCTAGCGAGTCTCCGTGTATATAAGGAGGACTCGCAGGACTTAGAACTCAAAGCTCTCAAGTTCCAAACCCTAGAACATACGGCGACTCGACATCGATCGCCAACCCTTGTAACACCATATTCCAATCAATATCAATCTAGGATAGGCAGGACGTAGGTCTTTACCTCACATTGAGGGGCCGAACCTGGGTAAATATTATCTTATTCGTGCCCTGTGATCTTAAGCTCGGAGACGCTTGACTCGCGCAATCCCCACGCCTAAGAAGTCATCGCAATGACATCTGCCGAGATTAACCCACGACACCTTGCACGTGGCCATAGACAAAAAATGCTTCTGTCCCAATCATATGCATGCATGAGCCCCAAATCATTAAGACTAACCATAGTGGGAGTAACATAGCTACTAACATAAGTGCCACATAGGCAACAATGATGATGTGGCATGTATTTAAAGAAGAGAGATATAAATGGGGTAACTAGCTATGTTACCGTAACATCACACAACTCAATGCAATATGAGTCTACAACCCAATTAATGAAGAGTTGAATGACATCAGCCACATGTTACTACTCACTATAGAGGTGGTAACATAGCCTAGTAAGATGTGTATGTTACTAGTCTAAGTTACTCCCCATTATAACTAGTTCGAATGTAGATACAACCCATAAGAAACAATTCATTTGACTAATTGGATCTTACATATTTATTACTCATATAATATCGTGGTATGAAAACGGTGCATTGGCATAGGCCTAATGATACTCATTGAAAGTTGCTAGCTGTGCAGCGGTTGCTTGTATTTATTTCTTATTAATGCATCCAAGAACCAAATAGTTTGTTTTAAAATGCCAGGTCTATTTGCTTAATTGTATATGCTTGGCTTATGGTTAAGCCGGGCCGTTGGGTAATCTACTTCTCTAGATCTCTGTCTCTAATGTGTGGTTACTCTTGGTGGCAAGAAATGCTTGTTAAATATAGAGTACAAACGTTTGACAAGTTTTAGAAACACAACCTGGATACCTTTAGTGCGATGTGAGTTTTACTCAGTTTTCCGCTGATTCTATTCTGGTGAAGGAAGTCTCAAGTCTTACGATAGTGTGAAATTGTTTGGTTATCATGTCATAGCTGTTCAGCTGTGTATATGCCACCTTTTGTTACTTCCAGTGATGATGGTTACTGAGCTCTGCAGACAGGTAAATGTCTTCATGGGCTGTTTAATAACTAAATCACCCCTCCCCCCCCACAAAAAAAACTGTTAGTAATGATTCCTGGTATTTTAGTTAAATAAAGATAAGGTTTTGGTAAGCAAAATGTTTTTCATACTAAATCGATGTATCTAGGGTAAATTGCTCTGTCGTCATCCTCTGCTGGTAGTGATATTTTGGACTAAGTTACTCAGTTGACATGATCTGTTGATATCCTCATTGCAATTTCTTGGGATTGTGCAATCCATCAATTTGTGCAATCCATCAACTTACCAACTGTAGTGCATAGAGGGCTGGTTTGAAATTTATGGACAGTGTGAATGAGGACTTACTGTGTGTGGCCTAATTATGTGCTTTAATTGTTTTCAAGATTTCAACTTGTCTTGACTTATTCGTAGGTTTTAATGAAGTTTTCATTTTATGTCATTAGTACTGTAAGATCAAATCTTTTATATCTAAATAGGAAACCCCCACTGCAAGGAATTCTTTCAACATGCAAGACATCCACATCAGCAACCATCTAATTGATTCACGTAAGCAACTCTGTTCCGTTTATTTTCCTCCGTGTCTATTTCGCCGTTCAGTTTCTTTCAGTTCGCGTAGCCCAGTCAGTTTCGCTTGATCAGAACCCACAAACCCTTTGTCTTCTCCACCGGTAGCGGTAGCTTTAGTTTTTTTTTACCTGCCGACAGCTTTAGATCTTGCCATTTGAGGATTTCCGTTTCTTCCTCCCTCCCAATTAATCCTGTTACGGTGCACTCGCTCCCTGTCCCCATGGTCTCGCAAGAATCGGAAAACCGATGGAGGAGTCCGACGAGTTTGCCCATGATTTCCCCCTTTAAAGTTCCCAGGTTTTTAAAGAAATAATCTTCGCTCATATCTTTTTCCCTTCTCCTAATTAAGGACGCCCGCACCTCTCCCATCAATATTTTCAGTTTTAATCTGTTATAATCCCCTCCCATGTCCACCTTCCCCTTCTCAACCCTTCCCATCTCATCCTTCAAATCCACGTTGATGCTTCCAGCCCTCACAACATGCCTCGCTGTCGCCGCTGCCTGCAAAGCAAGAAGAGAAAAGGACGCCGCCAATGAATCCTGGTTCCTGAGGTGTTGACCCCTTTCCTGATTCAAGGAGGCAGATGACGATGATGCCATGGAGGCATGTACGGCATCAACGTCCCTTTCCTCTACCCGGAGTTCCAAACTCCCCAACGAGCTCCTATTGCTTTAAGAAAAATTTGCCCATAGAACTAAGGTATTGCTGCTCTGCCTTATCGTTAAATCTCCCACTGGATATGCTCTTGCCGCATCTAACAGCGGCCATCATGCAACTTTTGATTTCAGTTTCCAGATTTTAGATAAAACTGGCAGGGATCTCTACCACGACATGAGCACCCAACGATGCATTCGTGGGACGCGACCGACAGATTCCAACCTTCAAGTCCACCAAGGCCGTATTTTCTAAATATTATCCATTTGCCTCAGCCATAGAAAAATTATTCAGGTCAGATTATACTGATGGGAGTTTATTGAAACCGTATCTTCAAATGTCACCAACAATGGGAATTTATTTTTTGGTCTGGTAGCAACTCTTTGCCCTCTGAAATGTGCTTGCGGTAACTGATCTAGAAGGATTATTTACTGAAGTTGGCAACATGTTATAAATTGAAACTTTTCATTATTTCTAAAGGTACAAGTAGTCAGGTGAGTGCCGCCACTACTGCTTTCAATCGATCTCTGATAGTTCGCTCAACTTCCGTTTACAACTGTTATAGACTAATAAGATTTAACCTCGCTGGTATACTGCAGTGTGTACATATTATTTTGAACTGGTTTTTTAATTGTACTTGGGGGCTATACAAGTACAAGCTAATTTTGCCTAATTATGTTCGGATTTCACTTTTCCCCTTTTGGGCTTAATAACTCCGTTGTCTTCTCCAGAAATGCTGACTGTTAGAACTTCCATTTTTTTTTCTAATGTTCTTTTAGGAAGAATGTCTTACTTCATAGCCTTTCAACAGTTTGTTGTAAAGGAGGCATGTAGTAGTGCTTGCAAACTACACCAATGTTCATGTATAATTAATACATGACTATGAAACATCTTGATTAATCATTTATGCAATAGCAGCACTAATTTTTAGATGGATTAATTGACTACTTATTCGTTTCTTCCATTTTGTAGTCCAGAAAAATTACAGAATTGTACACAAGATATGATTCACTGAATATATGTTCCCCTTTGGTTTTAGCAAATGTAAAGAATAATTACTGTAAACAATGCCTAATATTCTTGACAAAATAGTAATACTATTTTTTGTGTCATTTTTCCTTTTTACGTTACAAACCATTAACTGGCATTTTTATACTTCAATGTTTGTGGCGAACAATAAGAGGATTGGGCTATCGTGTTGAGTACGTAACTACCCAGATGACTCTAGGAATTCTTTGTTTCATAGCCTCACATGTACACCGAATCATTGATGTTTGATTCATTTCCAATATTCCCCCCCTGTGTCCTCATATCTATATACCACCTAATTTGAGCAAATGTGCCGCAGCAACGCGCGGGGTATCATCTAGTAGATTAGTATAGGAATCACTATCACTAGTACAGAACCTCACTTTGCAGACGGAACCTAGAGTCGGTCAAACCAAAAAAAATTACATCCGTCTGGGACATATCTTTTCAAGCGGTTCTTATTTCTGACCGTCTCTAATATAACATGTGACGGCCGAAACTCTCCGCCGTCTCCCATACAAAACGATTCGAGACGGTTAGTAAACCTCGCCGTCTGAGATGGATTTCTCGCGCGCTGAATGAAAGGAACAGAACTAAAGACAAATGCGCGCGAAAACGTGTACAAAATCATGAACTGAAGACAAATGCGCGCGAAAAAACGTGTACAAAATCATGAACTGAGAACTGGGAATTAAACACATCGATCAGAGTTCATAACTTATATTAGTAATATAATTAGTAGCAAAATACAGTGATTTTTGTATCAAATCATCACCGCACCGGCGGCCGGCCGGACTAATCCTCGATTCGATCGATCTTTCTCTAGCTACGATCGATCTCCCCGGCGACCGGCCTAGCTATTCTAGCAAAATATGTACCGCGCGCCCCTACAAAACTCACGCGCGAATATGTTATCGATCAATAGATGATCGATCGATCGATCCCGGCCCCCGGCCGGATCGATCAAATAGCTGGCTACACCTACTGCTAACTAGAGTAGCAAAATAGCAAAATATGTAGCGGAAATCCATTTCGGGTCATAGGTGCATCTGCACCCATGACCCAAAATAACCATTTTCCAAATGTCACAAAATTCCAAAAATAAATATGGAGATAGTTCAACATATTTCATGTTATCACAAAAAAATCTGCGGTGAAAAGACATTTTGCGCGACCTGTGCAAAAAAGACAAATCCGGATTGCTACAAAAGAATTTTGTACGAGACATGGTTTTGTCTTTTTTGTACAGGTCACACAAAATGTCTTTTCACAGCGAAATTTTTTGTGCTAGCACTAAAAATGTTGATGCATATCCGAATTGTTTTTCGGAATTTTTTGACACATTGAAAAAAAACTAAAAATATTTTACCCAACGGGTGCAGATGCACCTACGACCCAAAATGCCGCCTCCTGTATGTAGCCAAATCTCGAGCTCTAATATACTACTAACTAGATCGAGCTACACCTACTACTAGATCGACCAAGCGCGCGATCAATCGGTCAATCTAAACGATGAACTCGTCGTCATCCTCGATGGAGGAGCCCCAGCCGCCGTGGTCGGGCATGTCCTCATCGGAGTCGGAGTAGTAGAAGGCAGCCGGCATGCCCTCGTCGTCATCATCGTTGTTGCCCGCCTCGCTACCATCGTCGTCGACCGCCTTGCCACCATCGGCGTCCGGCATGTCCTCGTCGGAGTCGTTGTCCTCACCGTCCACGTCTGAGGCCGTCGCGCGCGCGGCCACCACGACCTCGAGTATTTCGCGGTTCACCGCGACGAGGCCGGCGTCTGCCTTCATCTGCCCAATGATGCGGCGTCCACGTGATCGGCCTGGATTTGCTGCCAGGCCGCGCGGTGCTCTTCCTCGACGGCCTCCAGACAGGCGAGTGCCCTGGGCGCCGGCGCTTAGCCGCCATCGCCCTCAACGCCATTGCCCGTCGCCGAGGCCTGGCTCGACTCCACCACGACCTCGCCGCCAGCAGCCACCGCCGAAGCCTGGCTCTCCACGCCCTCGCCGCCATCTACCGCCGCCACCACGCCCTCGCCGTCATCTGCCGCCGCCGAGGCCACCACGCTCTCCCCGCCATCGGCCGCCGCTGCGGCCAGGCGAGCCGGCACGCCTTTGCGGCCAGCGCGGCCCGCCAGGAGCTCCACCACGGCCCCCGCCACGGCCTTTGCAATGGCGAAGACAATTGGCCATCGCCCCGACATTGGCCGGCTGGCGCATCTGAAAGTGCATGGTTGCCCCCATGTGTTGTTTTGGTAATTAATGACAACTCTATGGACTAATGTGTGCTTTGAGTTATATTTGTAGTGTTGGTACATAAGGAATGCTTGTACTCCATATGTTGGAGTCAAGGCTAAAAGAAGAAGATTATATGTTGATCAAACCTATGTGCAAATTGATCAACATAGAAGATAAGGGCATGTGAAGATATGCGAAAGAGTGTCTCTCCCATATTGGTGTATGGGGGAGCAATATGCGAGGCTTCACCGAGCGGAGCGTAATCAAGAAAGGTGATCCACTTGAGAGGAGATCAAGATCGTCATCATCTACCTCAAGTGGAATGCTCAAGGCAAAGAAAGGTGATCCATTTGTGAGGAGATCAAGATCGTCATCATCTAGCTCAAGTGGAATGCGCAAGGTAAAGAAAGGTGATCCACTTAAGAGGAGACCAAGATCATCATCATCTAGCTTAAGTGGAATGCGCAAGGCAAATGTATGATCTTGATAGGGTTTCTATTTTACCGGTCGCGCGGTGTAGTTGGGAGACCGGGTTTTTAGGATAGGTAACCGTACTATCAAGAGGGGCTCTCAAGTGAGCTTTAGCGTATCGGTCGTAGAGAGCTCAAACCTTTGCATCTTTACATTCTTGCAATCATCTTTATTGGTTATTATTTGGCTCTTATCGTGGTGTGGTCTTGGTGCTTGTCGTGCTTGTAATGACAAGACCAAATTCACCGAAAACGGAATTCGTTGCATCGTCTATTGCGTTTTCGGTGATGGAGATTTTGCCGATTCACTAGTAAGGAAAGGTTCACACCTTCCCACCCATATCAAAATCTCCATTGCCTATTCTTATGTGACTTTTATATAGATGAGGTTTTAGAGCTTGTCTTGATCTTCAATACAAGCTCAAGTTCATCAAAAACGGATTTCGTATGAAATACTTATTGCGTTTTTGATTTTGGGAGGTTTACCGGTTATTTATTTAGAGAGTGATATAACATTTCCCCATTTGGTTTGACCCTCCCACGTTGGACAATGATGTTTCTATGCATAATCTTGTAGTGCTCGTTGTGGTGATTCCAACGATCCCAAGATCATTGAAAACGGAGTCCGGATACAAAAGTTATTGCAATTTTAGTATCGAACGTTTTGCAGTTTGGCCAGCCTTACCGGGCTCAAGGCCGGGGTCAAAGCCGGCCGCCTCTGGCTCCTGCCCAGCCTCCACCACTGCGAGGCCAGCTTAGGCCGGGCTCAAGGCCGGCCTCCCTGCAGTTTGGCCAGCCTAGGCCGGCCCCAAGGCCGGCTGCGTCGGGCACCTGCCCGGCCTCCAAACACTGCCAGGCCGGCCTAGGCCGGGCCCAAGGCTGGCCTCTCTGCGCGTGAATATTCCACGCCAGCCTTGGGGCCGGCCTCCAAGCCGGCAAGGCCGGCTTCTCTGCGCACGCAAGAAAACCCCTTCAAACGGTCACTTTTCCCCACCCTTTAAAAGGGGTTGTCTTCTACCTTTTGAGTAGAACTCTTGAGCACGTTTTTCCCTCTCTCTCCTCCATTGTTGCAAGAGCTCAAAACACATAGATCTCCCAATCCCTCCACCCAAACTCGTTGATCTTTGGAGGATTGAAGGAGAAGGCCTAGATCTATTATTCCACCAAACCATATCTCCTCTAAGTGAGGAGAACATCTTTGATTTGGGTCTTGGAGTTGCTTTGTGTTTTCTCCTTGTTCTTCCTCTTAAATCCCTCCATAGCATTAGTTGCTTTGGTTGGATTTCGGAGAGAAGTATTTGACCACTTAGTGTGTTCTTGCCATTGCATTGGTTGCATCAGTTTGAGTTCTCCACGGTGATTCGTGGAAAGTGAAGTTGAGAAGCTTGTTACTCTTGGGTGCTTGGGTGCCCTAGAGCTTGTTCCTCTAGGGCACGTTGGTACCCTAGACGGTTGTTGATTTCTCGGAGTCTTGGTGGCTCACGGGATTTGTTGGGAGCCTCCAATTGTGGAGTATGGCTCAACCTTGTTCGTCTCGGAGCTTTGGTAGCTACAAAAACATTGTCGGGAGCCACCAATTGAGTTGTGGTGTGTGCCCTGGCCTTGAATCATCAAGTCTTGGCGGCTCAGTGCATTTGGTGAAGACCCTCCAACTTGTGGAGTGTGCTTCATCCTTGTAAAGGTTCTAGTTGTCAACCACAACGGCAACATAGTGACAAGTGCCTCGCCACATTAGTGGTAAGACACAACGGAGATACGGTGTGCCATATCAAGGCTACTCGGTGTTTCACATCGGTGAACACCGCGCCGCTCCAACGGAGACTAGCTTCCATTGGGAAGTGAACTTCGGGATAAATCATCGTCTCCAAGTGCCTCGGTATTTCTATATCCGAATTTCTTACTTATGCTATTTACTTTGTGATAGCCATAGAGTTTGAAGTTATATATCTTGCTTTCACATAGTTGATTATTGCTTAGCATAAGTTGTTGGTGCACATAGGTAAACCTAGCTAGTTTATGTTTTGGCTTGATAAATTAAACGTTAGTTTTATTCCGCATTTATTCAAGCCTTAACCTTAATAATTTTTGAAAGGACACGGATGTCGCCTAGAGGGGGGGGGTGAATAGGCGATTTAAAATTATTACGGTTAAGGCTTGAATAAATGCGGAATAAAACTAACGTTTAATTTATCAAGCCAAAACCTAAACTAGCTAGGTTCACCTATGTGCACCAACAACTTATGCTAAGCAATAAGATCAACTAGGTGATAGCAAGATATATGACTTTAAGCTTGATGTCTATCACAAAGTAAATAGCATAAGTAAGAAGCTCGGGATAGAATTACCGAGGCACTTGGAGACGATGATTTATCCCGAAGTTCACTTCCCAATGGAAGCTAGTCTCCGTTGGAGCGGCGCGGTGTTCACCAATGTGAAACACCGAGTAGCCGTAATATGGCACACCGTATCTCCGTTGTGTCTTACCACCAATGTGGCGAGGCACTTGTCACTATGTTGCCGTTGAGGTTGACAACTAGAACCTTTACAAGGGTGAAGCTCACTCCACAAGTTGGAGGGTCTTCACCAAATGCACCGAGCCACCAAGACTCGATGCCCAAGGCCGAGGCACACACCACAACTTAATTGATGGCTCCCGGCAATGTCTTCGTAGCTACCAAAGCTCCGAAGCTAACAAGGTTGAGCCACACTCCACAATTGGAGGCTCCTACCAAATCCCGTGAGCCACCAAGACTACGAGAAATCAACAACCGTCTAGGGTACCAACGTGCCCTAGAGGAACAAGCTCTAGGGCACCCAAGCACCCAAGAGTAACAAGCTTCTCAACTTCACTTTCCACGAATCAATGTGGAGAACTCAAACCGATGCAACAAATGCAAATGGCAAGAACACACTAAGTGGTCAAGTTCTTCTCTCCGAAATCCAACCAAAGCAACTAATGCTAGGGAGGGATTTGAGAGGAAGAACAAAGGAGAAACACAAAGAAACTCCAAGATCAAGACCTACTAGGTTCCCCTCACTTAGAGGAGGAATGGATTGGTGAAGATGTAGATCTAGGCCTTCTCCTTCAATCCTCCAAAGATCAACGAGTTTGGGTGGAGGGATTGGGAGATCTATATGATTTTAGCTCTTGCAACAATGGAGGAGAGAGAGGGGAAAAACGTGCTCAAGAGTTCAACCAAAGTTAGGGTTCAATTGGGGAAGAAAACCCCTTAAAAGGGAGCCAAAAATATGGCCGTTAGGCCAATTTTCGGGCAGCCGAAGGAGGGAGGCCGGCCTGGCCGGCCATAGCCCGGCCATGATGGCCGGCCATGCAAACAGAGGCGCCCCGGCCATGGGGCCGGCCATTTGGCCGGCCATGCCGGCCTAGCCAAACCGGTGAAACTAAAATTGCAATATCTTTTGCATCCGGACTCCGTTTTCGACGATCTTCGGCTCGTTGGAATCACCACAACGAGCACAACAAGATTATGCAAGAAAACATCATAGTCCAACAATATATTATAATAACAAATGAGGAAAGGTTAAACCTCTTTCTTGCAAACCGGAACCGTCATATCTTTTGCAAATGAAGTTCGGAAGAGGTGAAACCAATTTTGTTGGAAAGAGGATGATAGTAGCCATCCTTGGAAATATTTGAAAACAATTAAGAGATAAATTATCAACACATGTATGTGTGGATAATTTCTCAAGGACAAACCGACAATATTTCTAATATCGAAAACGCAATGGAAGACGCATATGAAAACCGTTTTCGATGAGCTTGGCCTTGTCATGACAAGCACGACAAGCACCAAGACCACACCATGATAAGAGACAAATAAGAACCAATAAAGATGATGCCAATGATGCAAAGGTTTGAGCTCTCTACGACCGATACGCTAAAGCTCACTTGAGAGCCCCTCTTGATAGTACGGTTACCTATCCTAAAACCCGGTCTCCCAACTACACCGCGAGACCGGTAAAATAGAAACCCTATCAAGATCATACCTTTTCCTTGCGCATTCCACTTGAGCTAGATGATGATGATCTTGATCTACTCTCAAGTGGATCACCTTTCTTGATTGCGCTCCGCTTGGTGAAGACTCGCATATTGCTCCCCCATACACCAAGATGGGAGAGGCACTCTTTCGCATATCTTCACATGCCCTTATCTTGTATGTTGATCAACTTGCACTTAGCCTTGATCAACATATATTCTTCTTCTTCGCATACCTTCACATGTGCTTATCTTGTATGTTGATCAACTTGCACTTAGCCTTGATCAACATATATTCTTCTTCTTCGCATACCTTCACATGCGCTTATCTTGTATGTTGATCAACTTGCACTTAGCCTTGATCATCATATAATCTTCTTCTTTTAGCCTTGACTCCAACCTATGGAGTCCAAGCATTCCTTATGGACCAACACTACAAATATAACTCAAAGCACACATTAGTCCATAGAGATTGTCATTAATTACCAAAACAACATATGGGGGCAACCATTCTCTTTCAATCTCCCCCATTTTGGTAATTGATGACAATCCCTTTTGAGAGGGTTTATATAATGAATTAAGCAACCTTGCAAGACAAGGATGCATGAGCATGAGAGGCAAATGCTTAGGAACCAAACGAAAGCATAAAACCAAATTCCCTTAAACCCTCTAAAACTTCTCCCCCATTGGCATCGATTGCCGAAATGGGAAGAAAAATTTAGAAGGCCAATATAATATGAGTTCCTCCACAAGGTATACATTTCTCAAAATATGAGTGAAATCAAATGCACATATCCATTGACGAATAATAGAGGAAATCAAACTATATTGAGGATCCAAAGATTGCAAAAGGATGAAATCATTCTAAACATCTCCACAAAGGAGAAAAGCAATCGAGAAGATCCTAACCGAGAGTTCTAAATAAAAATAGAGAAGCTCCCCAATGTTCATGCACTATTGAGGAGTGCACAAATATGGAATCCTCACTCCCCCAAAATCATCTAGAACACTCACCAAGTGCAAGGATGTAAAAATTAACGCAAAACAAAGCACTTGCACCAAATATATGGTAGAGCCATAAGGAGATACCAATTAAAAGAAATTATCAAGAAAGGCCCAACCAAGAGTATGTGTGTGTGACAAGACAATTAGTTTGGTACGACACATAGTCTTAACCAAATGGAGATAAGTTATATATCAAGTATTGACACACACAACTTACAAAGAAGATTTTTTCAAAAAGAATATGTTCACAAGCTCAAGGATACCAATTGGAAATTAAAACCAATCGGAAAAAAAAACAAGAGCTAGTGAGAACATTTAGCCAACTAAATCAACATACTCACCGTGATAAGCATGAAGAGAAGAATCTTCAATAAAGTGTGAGTGCGCAAAGATGCGAATAGTAATAAGACAAGCACTCATGAGATAAACTTGGAGCCACCAAAGAATTATAGATAAAAGACAAGGTGGCTTGAAAGAAAGTAGGATACCAAATAATAGTTGACCTCTCTCATATGTATAGGTTTCTAAGTAGACAATGAGATTCATCGACAAAGAAACTTGCACATATAAAATGGTCGAAGAAAGGAGACTATGGTAACCAAAAGGAAGTCATGAATATACAAAAAGAGATTATTGCATAAAAGCATAGCACATAGCTCGAACTTATCTCATTGTATATAAATGAACTTCAAACACATCAAATGCATCACACATATCACTAAGGGAACAAGAGATAGTGGAAATGCTTTGAGATAGGCGACAAATATCACAAAGAAATAATACCAATTGAAGGAAGGTTTTTGCAATTTCATCACAAATATCACAACGATATACCAAGTGAAGGAAATAATCCAAAACCACAACAATTGTACATTAAAGTTTTCATGCCAAGAGGCAACCTACACAAGGTTCAATACAAGAAAGATATGCATGAGATAGATACTTGTTACCGAGATGGCATTGGTGATGATGAAGATGGGAATTTTTGTTTATCATCAAAACTTGACTCCAATAATCGCATGGTGAGAACACCTTCCTTATGAATGAGGCAAGCATCCAATGCATCTCCATTGTACCTAAAACAAAATTCAAGTACAACATGGTTCCCAAACTCATTGGGTTCCATAGTAGTTAGATACACTACAATACATAGGAAACACTCCACATAAATATGTGCATATAGATATGAAATTGAATTTCATGCACATCTTAGCCGATTTAGGATTTGGTGGAGTATCCCCTATATATTGGATCAAGAAAGACTAGCATGCCATAAAGTAAATATACTAGTAAATATGCATGCATGGACTTACAAGAATCAAATGAGATACAATTTGGACAAAACACCAAATAAACCAAGAAGAGAGCACACCAAAGTGTGACACAAAAAGGTTGTCCAAATTATATCAAAATCCAAATCAACACATGATTGAGGAAAAATCAAATCAACATATGATTGATTCCAAAACACATCAACACATGAAGTGTGATATCAATAGGAATCAAATCAAACAACACATGAGAGATAAGACACCAATTGAAATATAAGATAGCAATTAGGAGACAAGATACCAAAAAGAGGTTAATACTTGACCGAAATCAAGTAAAGTAAAATAAAGCAATAAGGTATCAAGATTTCCACAATAAATATCAATTGAAACAAATATCTATGGAGGAGATATTAAATTCCAATTAATACCAATTGGAGGTACCTAGGCAAGGCCAATGAGCATATAAGATGAAAGAAAGAGACATGCTCAAAGGGTTTTCTCATTCTATAGGATAAACATAAAACAAGAAATGAGAAAGCAAGACTCCCAAGAGAGAGCAAGGCTACACCAAATAAACCAAACACTCTCTACACTTTTTATGATGGCACAAAGCATCAAGAGAAAAAGATTTGTCTTCCGTAAACACGTACGATAGAAATCAAATGCCAATTGAAAGGATCAAATATTGATAGATGGGATAGTGTTCTAAATAAAAAGGAATGCTCCCCCAAGATTCATGCATTATTTTGATATTTGCATTTGAATACAAAATGCACGCACAAGGGATCATTACTCTTCATATTTTATTTACAACACTAAACACTACCAATTGAAAAATTAGGATCCATGCAAGAGGCAAGGAAGGCAATGGGAGTCAAAGTAAATATTTTGGCAAGAGATGTGGCAAATAAACACCAATGCCAATGTAAGGATAATCAAAAATATTCTATCATAAACATAAGTATGGATTGTCCAAGGACAATGACCATTTGGAATTATTTTCCCGGTGATAGAGGTATCCAAGAATATCCTCACAAGATAAAACATATGGCAAGGGATAAGAAATAAAACACCATATTTTAATAAGGTTTGTTGGTAGTTCCAACTATTCAAACCAACCGGCAATGCCATGGCTAGAATAATATGGAACAAATAGTTTCTCAACTAATGTATGGAAATGCATTTTAGAGAAAAACCACACCAAGCAAACTCACACAAATAAGAGCCAAACGATAGCTAGAAAGCAAATTGGAACTTGTTCGAGCTAATATGCCACATAGGAATAAGATAATTTACAATATCAAATCTAAGTGGCAAACCTCAAATGTTCACATTTTGTAGGATTGGAATATGCACATAGCTTATTACTCCCCCACAATGTGATAATTCATTTCTTCTTATCAAGAGGCAAATAAAAACAAATAGAGATAATTAATAGACATTATAGAATTTGAATTTCTCATGAGCATGACACACCACATAGTTACTAGATAATCTTGATATATCAATACTAGGTGGTGTTACTCATATACACACATTTTTAGGTTAGTGAAGTGCACAAAGCATATCACTCCCCCAAAATGGGATAGTCCATTAATTTCTCAAAAGAGCCCATTGAAATCAACACAAGATCCAATAAGGACTCAACACAAAGTTTACACATATATGGAGTGCACATTAACATACACAAACTTGATTGTTTAAGGTAAGTAATAAGCACAACATATACAAGCACATGCTAGGGACAAAACTAACACATGCTAGGGAGCAAGCAACTTTCAATGAATATATATAATTTAAATATAAGTTACCGCAAGAAGGAGCATTGGATATGAGATATGACAATATAATCCAAATAATTTGGCTAGTGGAAATAATCATCAAGAAGATCCCTTAATTCTTCAAGGATAGCCAAGTCTCCAATGTCCTTCATCACAACCTATTGATCAAGTTTGAGCTTGTTGGTCCCCAACCAAGTTGGGTCCTAAGAGGTTAGTCACAATAGGCTTGGCAACCCAAATGGTTCTTTTCTTGACACCACTTTGAGTTCCCACATATTTGGCAAACACATTGCCAACTCTATCCTTCCTAAGAGAATAAACATCATCAATAATTATGGGGTTGGATAGAGTACCGTTTGTGCATGAAGAGGCCAAATGGCCCTTCTCACGGCATAAGTAGCAATATCGACTCTTTTCTTTCTTCTTAATATGCACCTCAACTTGAGGAGCAATGACTTGAGTCTTCTTAGGAGGTTGCCTTTGTTCAACCCGAGGTTGAGCAAGAGATTGAACAATAGGCCTCTTCCCTAGTTGCTTCTCACTAAGAGGCTTCTTCTTCATTGGGCAATCTCTAACATGATGCCCTTCAATTTTGCACTTGAAGCAAACAATCTTGGCCGAGTGATTGACTTGTTCTTGGCCCTTCTTATTGGTACTCTTGGACTTGTTCTTGATATTGGAGTTGAATCCAAGTCCACACTTGTCATTGGGGGATTTTTGCACACTCAACATGTTGTCAAGTGTGGCCTTCCCTTTATGACGTTTCTCCACATCTTTCTTCAAAGAAGTGGCTTGTGCCTTGTGCTCTTTAGTCTTCCCTACAAGGTTAGTAGCTACACAAGTACTAGAGGAAGTTGAAGCTTCATTGTTAGAGCAACTAGGCACAAAATGTAATTCAACATATGATTTAGCATTAGTGTGAGATGAAGAATTACTAGGACTAGCACATGGCATTTTAGCATTTTTATTAGAAGTTGTGCCATTGTCCACATGGGGCTCACTAGATATTACCTTGGTAGCAATTGCCTCATGAGCTAACTTTAACTTATCATGAGATACGAGAAGATCTTCATGAGAGCACGAGAGCTTCTCATGGCTTTCTTCCAATATCTCATAATTGCTAGTTAGCAATCTAAGTTGAGCCCTTAGCTCAACATTCTCCTTTAAAATGGATGCTTCACAAGAAATAGAATTAGTAGCACAAGCATCAACATTAATAGAAATGGGAGAACAAGTAGGAAGCTCTTTTAATAATTGAGCTTGGAGTTGATCATGAGACTTAGTGAGATGTGCAAGAGAATCTTCCAAGGACTTGACATCCTTTTCAAATTTCACATTAGCCTCAAGAAGTCTAACAATTTCAACAACAAGCTCATCATTTTTAATTTTAAAAACATTAGCCTCCTTGAGAGCTCTATCATGGGTTTCATTTACTTTAGATGACTCTAGAGTAAATGTCTCCTCAAGAGATTTCTTGGTGGTTTGTTCTTCTTCGAGAGCTTCCTTAAGATCCGCAATCGTGTTCGCATAACCACGTTCGCGGCGAAGACTTTCATCTTCACGTGCTTCCAAATCATCTAATTCTTGCTTGTACCCAACAAAGGTAGTTATGAATTCTATGAAACTATCATGAGCATTTTTATCATTTTGAAGAGCACGTTCAACCATTCCACTCTTATTCATAAGGAGGTCAAAACTATTATCCTTATCTTCATCATTATTTTCTTCATCATCATTAGATTTATATAAGGAATTTTTTGAAGATATGGAAGGGCTATCAACACAAGCATGTGAAACATTTATAGTGCTAGATGTGTTTAAGTCCACAGATAAATCATTGCAATATGATAGAGGTGAATTATCAACAATAAGATCACTATCATCATTGCAATATTTATCACTACTCACCATTGCATTATTTTGTGGATTGCCACATGTAGGTGAGGTAGAAGAAGTTGAGAACTCATTACGCCCGGAGGTGGAGTGAGAACAATCATTCTCACTATCCATGGACACACCATAATTGTTTTGAAGCTTGGTCCATAGCTCATGGCCATTCCGATAAGGAGAGATCGACAAAGCAACTGCATTACTCAAGGACTTGAAAATCACTTTAGACGCTTGAGCATCTAGATAAGAATTTTCCTCATCCTCCAAAGATAATCTTTTCGGATCCTTTGGAGGAGGAAAACCCATATCTAAGATTTGCTCGATAGATGGATCAATGTCCCTAAAATAATTTAGCATACGATTTCTCCAATTATTATAATTAGTGCCATCGAATATTAAAGAAGCATTGTGCACTAAACCACTAGACGACATCTTTACTCTCTAGGCCGTGAAGCCCTATAAAGAGAGAACCTGCTCTGATACCAATTGAAAGGACACGGATGTCGCCTAGAGGGGGGGGGGGGGTGAATAGGCGATTTAAAATTATTACGGTTAAGGCTTGAATAAATGCGGAATAAAACTAACGTTTAATTTATCAAGCCAAAACCTAAACTAGCTAGGTTCACCTATGTGCACCAACAACTTATGCTAAGCAATAAGATCAACTAGGTGATAGCAAGATATATGACTTTAAGCTCGATGTCTATCACAAAGTAAATAGCATAAGTAAGAAGCTCGGGATAGAATTACCGAGGCACTTGGAGACGATGATTTATCCCGAAGTTCACTTCCCAATGGAAGCTAGTCTCCGTTGGAGCGGCGCGGTGTTCACCAATGTGAAACACCGAGTAGCCGTAATATGGCACACCGTATCTCCGTTGTGTCTTACCACCAATGTGGCGAGGCACTTGTCACTATGTTGCCGTTGAGGTTGACAACTAGAACCTTTACAAGGGTGAAGCTCACTCCACAAGTTGGAGGGTCTTCACCAAATGCACCGAGCCACCAAGACTCGATGCCCAAGGCCGAGGCACACACCACAACTTAATTGATGGCTCCCGGCAATGTCTTCGTAGCTACCAAAGCTCCGAAGCTAACAAGGTTGAGCCACACTCCACAATTGGAGGCTCCTAACAAATCCCGTGAGCCACCAAGACTACGAGAAATCAACAACCGTCTAGGGTACCAACGTGCCCTAGAGGAACAAGCTCTAGGGCACCCAAGCACCCAAGAGTAACAAGCTTCTCAACTTCACTTTCCACGAATCAATGTGGAGAACTCAAACCGATGCAACAAATGCAAATGGCAAGAACACACTAAGTGGTCAAGTTCTTCTCTCCGAAATCCAACCAAAGCAACTAATGCTAGGGAGGGATTTGAGAGGAAGAACAAAGGAGAAACACAAAGAAACTCCAAGATCAAGACCTACTAGGTTCCCCTCACTTAGAGGAGGAATGGATTGGTGAAGATGTAGATCTAGGCCTTCTCCTTCAATCCTCCAAAGATCAACGAGTTTGGGTGGAGGGATTGGGAGATCTATATGATTTTAGCTCTTGCAACAATGGAGGAGAGAGAGGGGAAAAACGTGCTCAAGAGTTCAACCAAAGTTAGGGTTCAATTGGGGAAGAAAACCCCTTAAAAGGGAGCCAAAAATATGGCCGTTAGGCCAATTTTCGGGCAGCCGAAGGAGGGAGGCCGGCCTGGCCGGCCATAGCCCGGCCATGATGGCCGGCCATGCAAACAGAGGCGCCCCGGCCATGGGGCCGGCCATTTGGCCGGCCATGCCGGCCTAGCCAAACCGGTGAAACTAAAATTGCAATATCTTTTGCATCCGGACTCCGTTTTCGACGATCTTCGGCTCGTTGGAATCACCACAACGAGCACAACAAGATTATGCAAGAAAACATCATAGTCCAACAATATATTATAATAACAAATGAGGAAAGGTTAAACCTCTTTCTTGCAAACCGGAACCGTCATATCTTTTGCAAATGAAGTTCGGAAGAGGTGAAACCAATTTTGTTGGAAAGAGGATGATAGTAGCCATCCTTGGAAATATTTGAAAACAATTAAGAGATAAATTATCAACACATGTATGTGTGGATAATTTCTCAAGGACAAACCGACAATATTTCTAATATCGAAAACGCAATGGAAGACGCATATGAAAACCGTTTTCGATGAGCTTGGCCTTGTCATGACAAGCACGACAAGCACCAAGACCACACCATGATAAGAGACAAATAAGAACCAATAAAGATGATGCCAATGATGCAAAGGTTTGAGCTCTCTACGACCGATACGCTAAAGCTCACTTGAGAGCCCCTCTTGATAGTACGGTTACCTATCCTAAAACCCGGTCTCCCAACTACACCGCGAGACCGGTAAAATAGAAACCCTATCAAGATCATACCTTTTCCTTGCGCATTCCACTTGAGCTAGATGATGATGATCTTGATCTACTCTCAAGTGGATCACCTTTCTTGATTGCGCTCCGCTTGGTGAAGACTCGCATATTGCTCCCCCATACACCAAGATGGGAGAGGCACTCTTTCGCATATCTTCACATGCCCTTATCTTGTATGTTGATCAACTTGCACTTAGCCTTGATCAACATATATTCTTCTTCTTCGCATACCTTCACATGTGCTTATCTTGTATGTTGATCAACTTGCACTTAGCCTTGATCAACATATATTCTTCTTCTTCGCATACCTTCACATGCGCTTATCTTGTATGTTGATCAACTTGCACTTAGCCTTGATCATCATATAATCTTCTTCTTTTAGCCTTGACTCCAACCTATGGAGTCCAAGCATTCCTTATGGACCAACACTACAAATATAACTCAAAGCACACATTAGTCCATAGAGATTGTCATTAATTACCAAAACAACATATGGGGGCAACCATTCTCTTTCANGATCAACATATAGTCTTCTTCTTTTAGCCTTGACTCCAACATATGGAGTCCAAGCATTCCTTATGGACCAACACTGCAAATACTCAAAGCAACACATTAGTCCATAGAGATTGTCATTAATTACCAAAACAACACATGGGGGCAACCATGCTCTTTCAATCTCCCCCATTTTGGTAATTGATGACAATCCCTTTTGAGAGGGTTTATATAATGAATTAAGCAACCTTGCAAGACAAGGATGCATGAGCATGAGAGGCAAATGCTTAAGAACCAAACGAAAGCATAAGCCAAATTCCCTTAAACCCTCTAAAACTTCTCCCCCATTGGCATCGATTGCCGAAATGGGAAGAAAAATTTAAGGCCAATATAATATGAGTTCCTCCACAAGGTATGCATTTCTCAAGATATGAGTGAAATCAAATGCACATATCCATTGACGAATAATAGAGGAAATCAAACTATATTGAGGATCCAAAGATTGCAAAGGATGAAATCATTCTAAACATCTCCACAAGGAGAAAAGCAATCAAGAAGATCCAACCGAGAGTTCTAAAAAAATAGAGAAGCTCCCCAATGTTCATACACTATTGAGGAGTGCACAAATATGGAATCCTTACTCCCCCAAAATCATCTAGAACACTCACCAAGTGCAAGGATGTAAAAATTAAAGCAAACCAAAGCACTTGCACTAAAGATGTGGTTGAGCCATAAGGGGATACCTATTAAAAGAAACTATCAAGAAAGGTCCAACCAAGAGTGTGTTTGTGTGACAGACAATTAATTGGTAAGACACATAGTCTTAACCAAATGGAAATAAGTTATATATCAAGTATTGTCCACACAACTTTATAAAGAAGATTTTCAAGAAGAATATGTTCACAACCTCAAGGATACCAATAAAAAAATCAACATAGGATAGGCCCAACCGAGATAAAAGGAAGATCTTTAAATGAGTATGTTCACAAGCTTAGGGATACCAATTGGAAACTAAAACCAATTGAAAATGCCTAAAGCTAGTGAGAGCATTTAGCCAATAAAAATTAACATGCTCACCATGATAAGCATGAAGTCAAAGATCTTTACTAGAACTTGAGTGCGCAAAGATACCAATAAAAATGAGACAAGCACTCATGAGACAATTTTGGAGCCACCAAAGAATTATAGATAAAAGCAAGGTAGCTCAAAAGAATTAGGATACCAACTAAAAAGTGACCTCTCTCATATGTATAGGTTTCTAAGTAGACAAATCATTGATATATACATCCCAAGGAACTTGCACATATGAGATGGTTGATAAGTCAAACCATGGTATCCAAAAGGGAAGTCATAAATATACAAAGAGATTATTGCTTAAAAGCATAGCACATAGCTCAAATTTATCTCATTGTATATAAATGAACTTCAAACACATCAAATGCATCACACATATCACTAAGGGAACAAGAGATAGTGAAAATGCTTTTGAGATAGGCAACAATTATCACAAGGAAATATTCCAATTTGAAGGAGGTTTTGCAATTTCATCACAAAGATACCAAGTGAAGGAAATAAGCCACTACCACAACAATTGCACATTTAAAGTTTTCATGCCAAGGGGCAACCTACACAAGGTTGAATACAGAAAAATATGCACGGGATAGATACTTGTTACCGAAATAGTATTGGTGATGATGAAGATGAGAATTTTTGTTTATCATCAAAGCTTGACTCCAATAATCACATGGTGAAGAACACCTTCCTTATGAATGAGGCAAGCATCCAATGCATCTCCATTGTACCTAAAACAAATTCAAGTACAACATGGTTCCCAAACCTCATTGGTTTCCATAGTAGTTAGATACACTACAATACATAGGAAACACTCCACATAGATATGTGCATCTAGATATGAAATTGAATTTCATGCACATCTTAGCCGATTTAGGATTTGGCGGAGTCTCCCCTATATATTGGATCAAGAAAGACTAACATGCCATAAAATAAATATACTAGTAAATATGCATGCATGGACTTACAAGAACCAAATGAGATACAATTTGGACAAAACACTAAGTAAACCAAGAAGAGAGCACACCAAAGTGTGACACAAAAAGGTTGTCCAAATTATATCAAAATCCAATCAACATATGATTGAGGAAAAATCAAATCAACATATGATTGATTCCAAAACACGTCAACACATGAAGTGTGATATCAATAGGAATCAAATCAAACAACACATGAGAGATAAGACACCAATTGAAAAATAGGATACCATTTAGGAGACAAGATACCAAGAGGAGGTTAATACTTGACTGAAATCAAGTAAAGTAAAATAAAGTAATAAGGTATCAAGATTTCCACAATAAATATCAATTGAAGCAAATATCTATGGAGAAGATATTAAATTCCAATTAATATCAATTGAAGGTACCTAGACAAGGTCAATGAGCATATAAGATAAAAGAAAGAGACATGCTCAAAGGATTTTCTCATTTTATAGGATAAACATAAAGCAAGACTCCCAAGAGAGAGCAAGGTTACACCAAATAAACCAAACACCCTCTACACTTTTCATGATGGCACAAAGCATCAAGAGAAAAGATTTGTCTTCCATAAACACATATGATAGAAATCAAATGCCAATTGAAAGGATCAAATATTGATAGATAGGATAGTGTTCTAAATAAAAGGAATGCTCCCCCAAGATTCATGCATTATTTTTAATATTTGCATTGAATACAAAATGCACGCACAAGGGATCATTACTCTTCATATTTTATTTACAACACTAAACACTACCAATTTGAGGTTTAGGATCCTAGCAAGAGGCAAGGAAGGCAAAGGGAGTCAAAATGAATATTTTGGCAAGAGATGGGGCAAATAAAAACCAATGCCAATGTAAGGATAATCAAAAATATTCTACCACAAACATAATATGGATTGTCCAAGGACAATGACCATTTGGAATTATTTTCCCGGTGATAGAGGTATCCAAGAATATCCTCACAAGATAAAACATATGGCAAGAGATAAGAAATAAAACACCATATTTGAATAAGGTTTGTTGGTAGTTCCAACTATTCAAACCAACCGGCAAGGCCATGGTTAGAATAATATGGAACAAATGGTTTCTCAACTAATGTATGGAGATGCATATTAGAGAAAAACCACACCAAGCAAACACACACGAACAAGACCCAAAAGATAGCTAGAAAGCAAATTGGAACTTGTTCGAGCTAATATGCCACATAGAAATAAGATAATTGACAATATCAAATCTAAGTGACAAAACCTCAAATGTTCACATTTTATGGGATTGTAATATGCACATAGCTTACTTACTCCCCATAATGTGATAATTCATTTTATCTAAGCAAGAGGCAAACACAACCAACTAGAGAAATTAATGGACATTGTAGAATTTGAATTTCTCATGATCATGACATACCACATAGTACCTAGATAATATTGAAATATCAATACTAGGTGGTGTGCCTCATGTACACGCATTTTTAGGTTAGTGAAGTGCACAAAGCATATCACTTCCCCAAAATGGGATAGTCCATTAATCTCTCAGAAGAGCCAATTGAAATCAACACAAGATCCAATAAAGACTCAACACAAAGTTTACACATATATGGAGCTCACATTAACATACACAAACTTGATTGCTCAAGGTAAGTAATAAGCACAACATATACAAGCATATGCTAGGAACAAAACTAACACATGCAAGGGAGCAAGCAACGTTCAATGTATATATATAATTTAAATATAAGTTACCGCAAGAAGGAGCATTGGATATGAGGTATGACAATATAATCCAAATGACTTGGCTTGTGGAAATAATAATCAATAAGATCCCTTAATTCTTCAAGGATAGCCAAGTCTCCAATGTCTTCCATCACAACCTATTGATCAAGTTTGAGCTTTTTGGTCCCCAACCGAGTTGGGTCCTAAGAGGTTAGTCACAATAGGCTTGGCAACCCAAATGGTTCTTTTCTTGACACCACTTTTAGTCCCCACATATTTAGCAAACACATTGCCAACCCTATCCTTCCTAAGAGAATAAACATCATCAACTATTATGGGGTTGGATAGAGTACCATTAGTGCATGAAGAAGCCAAGTGACCCTTCTCACGGCATAAGTAGCAATATCGACTATTTTCTTTCTTCTTAATAGGCTCCTCAACTTGAGGAGCAATGACTTGAGTCTTCTTAGGAGGTGGCCTTTGTTCAACCCGAGGTTGAGCAAGAGATTGAACAAAAGGCCGCTTCCCTAATTGCTTCTCACTAAGAGGCTTCTTCTTCATTGGGCAATCCCTAACATGATGCCCTTCAACTTTGCACTTGAAGCATACAATCTTGGCCGAGTGATTGACTTGTTCTTGGCCCTTCTTATTGCTACTCTTGGACTTGTTCTTGATATTGGAGTTGAATCCAAGTCCACTCTTGTCATTGGGGGATTTTTGCACACTCAACATGTTGTCAAATGTGGCCTTCCCTTTATGATGCTTCTCCACATCTTTCTTCAAAGAAGTGGCTTGAGCCTTGTGCTCTTTAGTCTTACCTACAAGGTTAGTAGCTACACAAGTACTAGTGGAAGTTGAAGCTTCATTGTTAGAGCAACTAGGCACAAAATGTAATTCAACATATGATTTGGCACTAGTGTGAGATGAAGAATTACATATAGCATTTTTAGTAGAAGTTGTGCCATTGTCCACATGAGGCTCACTAGATATTACCTTGGTAGCGATAGCCTCATGAGCTAACTTAAGCTTATCATGAGACACAAGAAGATCTTCATGAGAGCTCGAGAGCTTCTCATGGCTTTCTTCTAATATCTCATAATTGCTAGTTAGTAATTTAAGTTGAGCCCTTAGCTCAACATTCTCCTTTAAAATGGATGCTTCACAAGAAATAGAGTTAGTGGCACAAGCATCAACATTAATAGCAATGGGAGAACAAGTAGGAAGCTCTTTTAGTAATTGAGCTTGGAGTTGATCATGAGACTTAGTGAGATGTGCAAGAGAATCTTCCAAGGACTTGACATCCTTTTCAAATTTCACATTAGCCTCAAGGAGTCTAACAATTTCAACAACAAGCTCATCATTTTTTATTTTAAAATCATTAGCCACCTTGAGAGCTCTATCATGAGTTTCATTTGCTTTAGATAACTCTAGAGTAAATGTCTCCTCAAGAGATTTCTTGGTGGTTTGTTCTTCTTCAAGAGCTTCCTCAAGATTCGCAATCGTGTCCGCATAATTACGTTCGCGACTAAGACTTTCATTTTCACGAGCTTCCAAATTTTCAATAGTAAGCCCTCGCTCAATAAGGGTGCTCATAATTTCATGTAGGTTTTCACAAGCATTTTCATTCTTTGAAAGAGCATTAAGAACCATTAGACCTTTCTTATTAAAGTAAGCATCATCTTCTTCATCATCATTATTATTGTCATGATCATCACTACTTGATGATTTAGAAGATATGCAAGGACTATTAACACAAGCATGAGAAACATTTATAGTTCTAGATGTGTTTAAGTCCAAAGATAAATCATTGCAATGAGATAGAGATGAAATATTATCTAAAAGAAGCTCACTATCATTATTGCAAAATTTATCCCTACTCACCATTGCATTATTTTGTGGCTTGCCACATGTAGGTGAGGAAGAAGAAGTTGAGAACTCATTTTGCCCGGAGGTGGAGGGAGAACAATCATTCTCACTATCCATGGACACACCATATTTGTCTTGAAGCTTGGTCCATAGCTCATGAGCATTCCGATAAGGAGAGATCGACAAAGCAACTGCATTTCTCAAAGACTTGAAAATCACATTAGAATCTCCATCATCTAGATAAGAATTTTCCTCATCCTCTAGAGGAGAAAAACCCATATCTAGAATTTGCTCTATATATGGATTAATGTCCCAAAAATAATCTAGCATGCGATTTCTCCAATCATTATAATTAGTGACATCGAATATTGAAGAAGCATTGTGCACTAAACCACTAGACGACATCTTTACTCTCTAGGCCGTGAAGCCCTATAAAGAGAGAACCTGCTCTGATACCAATTGAAAGGACACAGATGTCGCCTAGAGGGGGGTGAATAGGCGATTTAAAATTATTACGGTTAAGGCTTGAATAAATGCGGAATAAAACTAACGTTTAATTTATCAAGCCAAAACCTAAACTAGCTAGGTTCACCTATGTGCACCAACAACTTATGCTAAGCAATATGATCAACTAGGTGATAGCAAGATATATGACTTTAATCTCAACGACTATCACAAAGTAAATAGCATAAGTAAGAAGCTCGAGTATAGAAATACCAAGGCACTTGGAGACGATGATTTATCCCGAAGTTCACTTCCCAATGGAAGCTAGTCTCCGTTGGAGCGGCGCGGTGTTCACCAATGAGAAACACCGAGTAGCCTTGATATGGCACACCGTATCTCCGTTGTGTCTTACCACCAATGTGGCGAGGCACTTGTCACTACGTTGCCGTTGAGATTGACAACTAGAACCTTTACAAGGGTGAAGCTCACTCCACAAGTTGGAGGGTCTTCACCAAATGCACCGAGCCACCAAGACTCGATGCCCAACTCCGAGGCACACACCACAACTCAATTGGTGACTCCCGGCAATGTCTTCGTAGCTACCAAAGCTCTGAAGCAACAAGGTTAAGTCACACTCCACAATTGGAGGCTCCCAACAAATCCCGTGAGCCACCAAGACTCCGAGAAATCAACAACCGTCTAGGGTACCAACGTGCCTTAGAGGAACAAGCTCTAGGGCACCAAAGTACCCAAGAGTAACAAGCTTCTCAACTTCACTTTCCATGAATCACCGTGGAGAACTCAAACCGATGCAACCGATGCAATGGCAAGAACACACTAGGTGATCAAGTTCTTCCAACCCGAATCCAACCAAAGCAACTAATGCTTTGGAGGGATTAGAGAGGAAGAACAAAGGAGAAACACTAAGAAACTCCAAATATCTAGATCCAAAGTGTTCCCCTCACTTAGAGGAGAAATCGATCGGTGGAAACACGGACCTAGACCTCCTCTCTCTTTTCCCTCAAAAACTAGCAAGAACTATTGGAGGGATTGAGAGATAGCAAGCTCACAAGAATGTCAACAATGGGGGAAAGAGAGCTCAAGAGATGGAAGAAGAGAGAGGGTGAATTGAAGAAGAAGACCCCTTAACAAGGGGAGCCAAAATATGGCCATTGGGGCAGGGGCTCGTGGCTAGCCATGGGGCCGGCCAGACCGGGGCAGTGGCCGGCCAGCCTCTGTGTCGAAGAGGCACCCAGCCCGGCCATGGCCGGCCAGCTAACCGAACCAGCCCGGCCATGGGTCCGGCCAGGCCGGGGCAGTGGCTGGCCCTCCGGCCAGGCCGGGGCAGTGGCTGGCCTGCCGCCTTCTTCTCCCCTTGTTTCTTTCTTTTCTTTTCTTTTTCTGTCTCGAAAACATCCGATACCGGAAATGCAATAACTTTTGTATCCGTACTCCGTTTTCGATAATCTTGGACTCGTTGGAATCATCACAACAAGCACTACAAGATTATGCAGAAAAACATCATTGTTCAACAAGATATGGTAAAACCAAATGATGAAAGGTAAAACCTTTCTATTGAAAACCGAAAACCATATCTTTTTCAAATGAAGTCCAAATGACATGAAACCACTTTTGTTGGAAAGAGGACGACAAATGCTACCCAATAACAAGTGAGAATATTGAAACCAAGCAAGGGAGGTTTTGCTAATAAACGGAAGAGTGAAACCTTCCGCATAGATGGACCGGCAAAAACTCCACCACCGAAAACTTAAGAGGAGATACATGAAAACCGTTTTCGGTGGCCTTGGCCTTGTCATGACAAGCACGACAAGCACCATTACCACACCACGATAAGAGCCAAATAGGAACCAATAAAGATGATGCCAAGGATGCAAAGGTTTGAGCTCTCTACGACCGATACGCTAAAGCTCACTTGAGAGCCCCTCTTAATAGTACGGTTACCTATCCTAAAACCCCGGTCTCCCAACTACACCGTGAGACCGGTAAAATAGAAATCCTATCAAGATCATACCTTTTCCTTGCGCATTCCACTTGAGCTAGATGATGACGATCTTGATCTACTCTCAAGTGGATCACCTTTCTTGATTGTGCTCCGCTTGGTGAAGACTCGCATATTGCTCCCCCATACACCAAGATGGGAGAGGCACTCTTTCGCATATCTTCACATGCCCTTATCTTGTATGTTGATCAATTTTCACTTAGCCTTGATCAACATATAATCTTCTTCTTCGCATACCTTCACATGCGCTTATCTTGTATGTTGATCAATTTGCACTTAGCCTTGATCAACATATAATCTTCTTCTTCGCATACCTTCACATGCGCTTCTCTTGTATGTTGATCAACTTGCACTTAGCCTTGATCAACATATAATCTTCTTCTTTTAGCCTTGACTCCAACATATGGAGTCCAAGCATTCCTTATGGACCAACACTACAAATATAACTCAAAGCACACATTAGTCCATAGAGATTGTCATTAATTACCAAAACAACACATGGGGCAACCATGCTCTTTCAGGCACCATGTTAGGGATTGCCCAATGAAGAAGAAGCCTCTTAGTGAGAAGCAACTAGGGAAGCGGCCTCTTAATCAATCTCGTGCTCAACCACGAGTTGAACAAAGGTCACCTCCTAAGAAGACTCAAGCAAATGCCCCTCATGTTTAGGAGCCTATTAAGAAGAAAGAAAAGAGTCGATGTTGCTACCTTTGTCGTGGCAAGGGTCACTTTGCTTCTTCATGCACTATCGGTAACCTATCCAACCCCATCTTAATTGATGATGCTTATTCACTTAGGACCTTTTTCGTGGCAATGTGTTTGCCAAATATGTGGGAACTCAAAGTGGTGTTAAGAAAAGAACCATTTGGGTTGCCAAGCCTATTGTGACTAACCTCTTAGGACCCAACTTGGTTGGGGACCAACAAGCTCAAAATTGATCAATAGGTTGTTGTTGGAGGGCATTGGCGACTTGGCTATCATTTGAAGAATTAAGGGATCTTCATGTTTATATTTCATCAAGTCAAGCCAATTGGATTATCACATATCTATCTCATATCCAATGCTCCTTCTTGCGGTAAATTGTATTTAAATTATATATACATTGAAAGTTGCTTGCTCCCTTGCATGTGTTAGTTTTGTTCCTAGCATGTGCTTGTATATGTTGTGCTTATTACTTACCTTGAGCAATCAAGTTTGTGTATGTTAATGTGCGCTTCATATATGTGTAAACTTTGTGTTGAGTCTTTATTGAATCTTATGTTGATTTCAATTGGCTCTTTTGAGATATTAATGGACTATTCCATTTTGGGGGAGTAATATGCTTTGTGCACTTTACTAACCTAAAAATGTGTATACATGAGGCACACCACCTAGTATTGATATTTCAATATTATCTAGTTACTATGTGATATGTCATATTCATGAGAAATTCAAATTCTACAATGTCCATTAATTTCTCTAGTTGGTTTGTTTGCCTCTTGCTTAGATAAAATGAATTATCACATTATGGGGGAGTAATAAGCTATGTGCATATTACAATCCCACAAAATGTGAACATTCGAGGTTTGCCACTTAGGTTTGATATTATAAATTATCTTATTCCTATGTGGCATGTTTGCTCAAACAAGTTCCAATTTTTCTTTGTGGTTACCCTTCGGCTCTTGTTTGTGTGAGTTTGCTTGGTATGGTTTCTCTCTAATATGCATTCCCATATATTATTTGAGAAACCGTTTGTTCCATATTATTCTAACCATGGCCTTGCCGGTTGGTTTGAATAGTTGGAACCACCAACAAACTTTATTAAATATGGTGTTTTATTTCTTATCTCTTTCCATATGTTTTTATCTTGTGAGGATATTCGTTGATATCTCTATCACCGGGAAAATAATTCCAAATGGTCATTGTCCTTGGACAATCCATATTTATGTTTGTAATAGAATATTTTTGATTATCCTTACATTGGCATTGGCTTTTATTTGCCCCATCTCTTGCCAAAATATTAATTTTGACTCCCATTGCCTTCCTTGCCTCTTGCATGGATCCTAATTTTCAATTGGTAGTGTTTAGTATTGTAAATAAAATATGAAGAGTAATGATCCCTTTTCCATGCATTTTGTATTCAAATGCAAATATCAAAAATAATGCATGAATCTTGGGGGAGCATTTCTTTTTATTTAGAACACTATTCTATCTATCAATATTTGATCCTTTCAATTGGCATTTGATTCCTATCGTATGTGTTTATGGAATACAAATCTTTTTTTGTTGATGCTTTGTGCCATCATTAAAAGTATAGAGGGTGTTTGGTTTATTTGGTGTAACCTTGCTCTCTCTTGGGAGTCTTGCTTTCTCATTCCCCGTTTTATGTTTTATCTCCTTGAATGAGGAAAGCCATTTGAGCATCTCTCCTTTTGTCTGTTATGCTCATCGGCATTGCTGTGGTACCTTCAATTGGTATTAATTGGGATTTAATATCTCCTCCATAGATATTTTTTCCAATTGATATTTATTGTGGGAGTTTTGATACCTTATTGATTTATTTTACTTTACTTGATTCTGGTCAAGTATTATCCTCTTCTTGGTATCTTTCCTCCTAGTGGTATCTTATTTTCAATTGGTGTCTTATCTCTCATGTGTTGTTTGATTTGATTCCTATTGATATCTCACTTCATGTGTTGATGTGTTTTGGAATCAATCATTTGTTTGATTTGATTTTTCATGAATCATTTGTTGATTTGATTTTTCCTCAATCATGTGTTGATTTGGACTTTGATATAATTTGGACAACCTTTTTGTGTCACACCTTGGTGTGCTCTCTTCTTGGTTTACTTGGTGTTTTTGTCCAAATTGTATCTCTCTTGGTTCTCATGAGTCTATGCATGCATATGTACTAGTATGTATATTTTATGGCATGCTAGTCTTTTAGTTCCAATATATAGGGGATACTCCACCAAATCCTAAACCGGCTAAGATGTGCATGAAATTCAATTTCATATCTATATGCACATATTTATGCTGAGTGTTTCCTATATATTGTAGTTTATCTAACTACTATGGGACCCAATGAGTTTGGGAACCATTTTGTGCTTAAATTGTGTTTTAGGTACAATGGAGATACATTGGATGCTTGCCTCATTCATAAGGAAGGTGTTCTCACCGTGTGATTATTGGAGTCAAGCTTTGATGATAAACAAACCCTCATCTTCTTCATCGTCAATGTATCTCGGTAACAAGTATCTACCTCATGCATACTTTTCTAGTTTCAACCTTGTGTAGGTTGTTTCTTAGCATGAAAGCTCCTATTTTGCAATTGTTGTGGTTTTGGCTTGTTTCCTTCACTTGATATATCTTTGTGCTATTTGTGATGAAATTGCAAAAACCTTTTTCTTCAATTGGTATTATTTGTTTATGATACTTGTTGCCTATCTCAAAGCATCTTCACTATCTCTTGTTCCCTTAGTGATATGTGTGATGTCTTTGATATTTTTGAAGTTCATTTATATACAATGAGATAAATTTGATCTATGTGCTATGCTTTTAAGCAATAATCTCTTTTGTATATTCATGACTTCCCTTTTGGATACCATGGTTTCCACTTTATCAACCATCTCATATGTGCAAGTTTCTTTGTGGATGTATATCATCAATGATTTGTCTACTTAGAAACCTATACATATGAGAGAGGTCACCTTTTAGCTGGTATCCTAATTCTTTTGAGCTACCTTTCTTTTATCTATAATTCTTTGGTGGCTCCAAAATTGTCTCATGAGTGCTTGTCTCATTTTTATTGGTATCTTTGCGCACTCAAGTTCTATTAAAGATCTTTGACTTCATGCTTATCATGGTGAGCATGTTGATTTTTATTGGCTAAATGCTCTCACTAGCTTTTGGCATTTTCAATTGGTTTTAGTTTCCAATTGGTACCCCTAAGCTTGTGAACATACTCATTTAAAGATCTTCCTTTTATCTCGGTTGGGCCTATCCTATGTTGAATCTTTAAAAAAAAATTGGTATCCTTGAGTTTGTAAACATATTTTTTTGAAAAATCTTCTTTGTAAGTTGTGTGTGTCAATACTTGATATATAACTTATCTCCATTTGGTTAAGACTATGTGTCTTACCAAATTAATTGTCTTGCACACACACATACTCTTGGTTGGACCCTTTATTGATAATTTCTTTTAATTAGTATCTCCTTATGGCTCAACCACATCTTTGGTGCAAGTGATTTGTTTTGCTTTAATTTTTACATCCTTGCACTTGGTGAGTGTTCTAGATGATTTTGGGGGAGTGAGGATTCCATATTTGTGCACTCCTCAATAGTGCATGAACATTGGGGAGGTTCTCTATTTTATTTAGAACTCTCGGTTAGGATCTTCTTGATTGCTTTTCTTCTTTGTGGAGATGTTTAGAATGATTTCATCATTTTGGAATCTTTGGATTCTCAATATTGTTTGATTTCCTCTATTATCCATTAATGGATATGTGCATTTGATTTCACTCATATCTTGAAAAATGCATACCTGGTGGAGGAACTCATATTATATTGGCCTTCTAAATTTTTCCTTCCCATTTCGGCAATCGATGCCAATGGGGGAGAAGTTATAGAGGGTTTAAGGGAATTTGGGTTTTATGCTTTTGTTGCATTTTCCTTTAATGCGCTTTGCATCCTTGCTTGTTTTTCTTGCAAGGTTGCTATATTCATTATATAAACCCTCTTAAAAGGGATTGTCATCAATTACCAAAATGGGGGAGATTGAAAGTGCATGGTTGCCCCCATGTGTTGTTTTGGTAATTAATGACAATCTTTTTTTTTTGAGGGTTAATTAATGACAATCTCTATGGACTAATGTGTGCTTTGAGTTATATTTGTAGTGTTGGTTCATAAGGAATGCTTGAACTCCATATGTTGGGGTCAAGGCTAAAAGAAGAAGATTATATGTTGATCAAGGCTAAGTGCAAATTGATCAACATACAAGATAAGGGCAAGTGAAGATATGCGTAAGAGTCTCTCTCCCATATTGGTGTATGGGGAAGCAATATGCGAGGCTTCACCGAGCGGAGCGTAATCAAGAAAGGTGATCCACTTGAGAGGAGATCAAGATCGTCATCATCTAGCTCAAGTGGAATGCGCAAGGCAAAGAAAGGTGATCCACTTGAGAGGAGATCAAGATCGTCATCATCTAGATCAAGTGGAAGGCGCAAGGCAAAGGTATGATCTTGATAGGGTTTCTATTTTACCGGTCTCGCGGTGTAGTTGGGAGACCGGGTTTTTAGGATAGGTAACCGTACTATCAAGAGGGGCTCTCAAGTGAGCTTTAGCGTATCGGTCGTAGAGAGCTCAAACCTTTGCATCCTTGCATTCTTGCAATCATCTTTATTGGTTCTTATTTAGCTCTTATCTTGGTGTGGTCTTGGTGCTTGTCGTGCTTGTCATGACAAGACCAAGTTCACCGAAAACGGAATTTGTTGCATCGTCTATTGCGTTTTAGGTGGTGGAGATTTTGCCGATTCACTAGTGAGGAAAGATTCACACCTTCCCACCCATACCAAAATCACCATTGCCTATTCTTATGTGACTTTTATATATATGAGGTTTTAGAGCTTGTCTTGATCTTCAATACAAGCTCAAGTTCATCAAAAATGGATTTCGTATGAAAAACTTATTGCGTTTTTGATTTTGGGGGTTTACCGGTTATTCATTTAGAGAGTGATCTAACATTTCCCCATTTGGTTTTACCCTCCCATTTTGGACAATGATGTTTATATGCATAATCTTGTAGTGCTCATTGTGGTGATTCCAACGAGCCCAAGATCATTGAAAACGGAGTCCGGATACAAAAGTTATTGCATTTTCAGTATCGAACGTTTTGCAGTTTGGCCAGCCTTGCCGGGCTCAAGGCCGGGGTCAAGGCCGGCCGCCTCTGGCACCTGCCCAGCCTCCAACACTGCGAGGCCAGCCTAGGCCGGGCTCAAGGCCGGCCTCCCTGCAGTTTGGCCAGCCTAGGCTGGGCCCAAGGCTGGCTTCCCTGCGCGTGAAGATTCCAGGCCAGCCTCGGACCCAGCAAGGCCGGCCTCCCTGCACACACAAGAAATTGCCTCCAACGGCTCAATTATTGGGGAGGGGTATTTATACCCCTCCTCCTTCCTCCAGCCCATTGAGCTCCTTTCTCTCTCTCTCTCTCTCTCTCTCTCTCTCTCCATTGTTGCAAGAGCTCAAAACACATAGATCTCTCAATCCCTCCACCCAAACTCGTTGATCTTTGGAGGATTGAAGGAGAAGGCCTAGATCTATTATTCCACCAAACCATATCTCCTCTAAGTGAGGAGAACATCTTTGATTTGGGTCTTGGAGTTGCTTTGTGTTTTCTCCTTGTTCTTCCTCTTAAATCCCTCCATAGCATTAGTTGCTTTGGTTGGATTTCGGAGAGAAGGACTTGACCACTTAGTGTGTTCTTGCCATTGCATTAGTTGCATCGGTTTGAGTTCTCCACGGTGATTCGTGGAAAGTGAAGTTGAGAAGCTTATTACTCTTGGGTGCTTGGGTGCCCTAGAGCTTGTTCCTCTAGGGCACGTTGGTACCCTAGACGGTTTTTGATTTCTCGGAGTCTTGGTGGCTCACGGGATTTGTTGGGAGCCTCCAATTAGGTTGTGGAGGGAGGCCCAACCTTGTTCGCTTCGGAGCTTTGGTAGCTACGAAGACATTGTCGGGAGCCACCAATTGAGTTGTGGTGTGTGCCTCGGCCTTGGGCATCGAGTCTTGGTGGCTCAGTGCATTTGGTGAAGACCCTCCGACTTGTGGAGTGAGCTTCATCCTTGTAAAGGTTCTAGTTGTCAACCTCAACGGCAACATAGTGACAAGTGCCTCGCCACATTGGTGGTAAGACACAACGGAGATACGGTGTGCCATATCAAGGCTACTCGGTGTTTCACATTGGTGAACACCGCGCCGCTCCAACGGAGACTAGCTTCCATTGGGAAGTGAACTTCGGGATAAATCATCGTCTCCAAGTGCCTCGGTATTTCTATACCCGAGCTTCTTACTTATGCTATTAACTTTGTGATAGACATTGAGCTTAAAGTCATATATCTTGCTATCACCTAGTTGATTATATTGCTTAGCATAAGTTGTTGGTGCACATAGGTGAACCTAGCTAGGTTAGGTTTTGGCTTGATAAATTAAACGTTAGTTTTATTCCGCATTTATTCAAGCCTTAACCGTAATAATTTTAAATCGCCTATTCACCCCCCCCCCCCTCTAGGCGACATCCGTGTCCTTTCAGTTATGACTCGTTCATAACATTCACAGATGATTACTACCGATATGGTTATATTTATCCAATCAAAGAAAAATCTGAGGCATTGGATAAATTTAAG
Organism: Puccinellia tenuiflora; assembly: GCA_012064385.1. Lineage (NCBI taxonomy): Eukaryota > Viridiplantae > Streptophyta > Magnoliopsida > Poales > Poaceae > Puccinellia > Puccinellia tenuiflora. Next base: position 231,559 of record QRDG01001217.1, on the reverse strand, counting down.
ATATTCAAAGCTAAAGTTGAAAATCATCATGATAAAAGAATAAAGATAGTGAGATCTGACCGTGGGGGGGGGGGAGTACTACGGTCGGCACACTCCATATGGTCAAGTCCCTGGACCTTTTGCGAGGTTCTTACAGGAGACTGGAATAGTCGCCCAGTATACAATGTCGAGCGAGCCTCAGCAAAATGGAGTAGCTGAAAGGCGCAACCGTACCCTTATGGATATGGTGCGCATATGATGAGTACTCATTGCATTGGATATGGAGGCGCTTAAAACCGTCGTTCATATTCTCAACAGAGTACCAAGCAAGTCGGTGCCCAAAACATCGTACAAGTTGTGGACAGGAAGGGTGCCCTCTCTACAACAGCTCAGGGTGTGGGGGTGCCCAGCTGAGGCAAAAGTGTTTAATCCAAATATTGCAAAGTTAGATCCCTAAACAGTCAGTTGCCACTTCATTGGCTATCCCGATAAATCAAAAGTTTTTCGTTTCTACTGTCCAGACAGATACACAAAGTTTGTAGAAACAAGACATGCAGTCTTTTTAGAGGACGAACTGATGAGGGGGAGCATGGTAGCTCGAAAAATTGATCTTGAGGAGAAGAGGGTGCATGCACCTAATCCGATCATTCAGGAGCCATTTTCTCGCTACCTGTTATGCCTGCACCAAAAATCCCTGAGATTGCGGTGCAAGCACCTGTTGTAACTCCACCCATGACCACAATGGGCGAAGATCTGGAACCTGCCCGCCAGGAACGGACTGAACCCATTGTTGAGCATGAAAGGGAGCCGCAGCAGCCAAATATAGAGAATGTGCCAGATACTGAGACCCTTGGAAGGTTTAAGAGAATTAAAAGACCAGCTATTTCTAGTGATTATGTTTATAATACAGAGATAGCTCATATGGAAGGTGATCCCACTTCATATGAAGAAGCCATGAGAAGTCCTCACTAATCGAAGTGGCAGGAGGCTATGGAAAACGAGATGAGGTCGATGAGTTCCAATGATGTTTGGGACTTAGAAAAGATTCCTAAAGGAGCCAAAACAGTAGGCTATAAATGGGTCTACAAAACAAAGTATGACTCTAATGGGAATGTAGAAAAGTATAAAGCACGTCTTGTGGCGAAAGGATTTACACAAAGAGAAGGGATAGATTATAATGAGACATTTTCTCCAGTCTCATGTAAGGATTCCTTCAGAATCATAATGGCATTAGTTGCACATTTTGATTTAGAGCTACATCAAATGGATGTAAAGACGGCATTTCTAATCGGGGATTTAGAAGAAAATGTTTACATGAAACAACCCAAGGATTTTATCATGGAAGGCAAGGAAGATATGGGATGCTGTCTAAAGAAATCCATTTATGTATTAAAGCAAGCCTCTAGACAGTGGTATCTAAACTTTAATGAGACGATTAAAAGATTTGGATTTAAAGAGAATGTTGAGGACAACTGCGTTTATGCAAAGTTTAAAAGTGGGAAATATATTTTTCCTAATCCTATATGTGGATGATATCCTGCTTGCTAGCAGTGATGTTAGTCTACTAATAGAAACAAAGAAGTTCTTGTCCTCAAATTTTGATATGAAAGATCGTGGTGAAGCGTCATATGTTTTGGGCATAGAAATTCACCGAGATAGGAAAAATGGAGTGTTAGGACTATCGCAGAAGGCATATTTAGAAAAGGTTCTAAAGAAATATAATATGCATGCGAGTAATGCCACACCTGCTCCTATAGTCAAGGGCGACAGTTTTGGGAAATTTCAATGTCCCAAAAACCAATATGAGATCGATCAAATGAAAGCAGTACCATATGCTTCGGCTGTTGGAAGCTTACAGTATGCACAAGTGTGCATTCGCCCTGACTTAGCTTTTGTTACCGGGGTACTCGGTAGATATCAATCAAATCCAGGCATAGAGCACTGGAAGATGGCAAAGAAAGCACTGCGTTATGCGCAAGGCACAAAGGACCTCATGCTAACATATAGAAGATCTGATTCCCTAGAGATAAGAGGGTATTCAGACGCAGATTTTGCGGGGGACAAAGATGATAGAAAATCCATGTTTGGATACGTCTTCACTCTCGCGGGAGGGGCTATTTCATGGAGAAGCTCCAAACATTCAATAGTTGCATCGTCCATGATGTATGCAGAATTTATAGCATGTTATGAGGTCATGGGGCAGGCGATATGGCTAAAGAAATTTATACCCGACTTGAAAGTGGTAGATTGTAATTACAAACCACTAAAGATGTACTGTGACAACCAGCCCGTAGTATTCTATGCTCACAACAACAAGTCGAGTAATGCTACCAAGCCAATAGAAATAAAGTATTATGTTGTGAAAGATAAAATCCAGGATCGCACTATAAGTCTCGAGCATATAAGGACAAAGGATATGCTTGCAGATCCGCTAATGAAAGCCTTACCACCCAATGTGTTCAAGGAACACTTAGCCGGCATGGGATTAAGGTAGAGCCTATGATTCCTGGATCATAAGAGGCCCAAAAGGAACAGAATTTGTTTCAAAATAGAGAGGTATATTGTAGCTGTCTGATTCTATCGGCAATTGAGCTGAGACAATGAAACATGCTCTATGTATCGATCTATGACAAAACGAGTAAAGTAAAAGGTAAAAGTAAAGTTGAGATCAAGGGGGAGAATGTTAGATTGATCTGATCCGGATTGGACCCAACGGTCCAACCGGACCCCATGATCGCGCCCTGATCGGGGGCTCCTAACCAAACCATGGTTGGTGGGCCCCTGTCGTGCTGCGTATATAAAGAGGTGGGGGCCGGCGGCACTCAGTACGAGGTTCACCGTGTGCCAGGCACCCCACCGACACCCCTTACCGATCTAGGGTTAGGCAGTAGCGACGGGAAGCACCACCACCTCTCTCAGCCACTCACTCACCGCCGCCGGCCACTCACCACCATGGCCGGCCCCTCGAGCTCGACACATCAAGGAGGAGAAGGTCCCTCTCTCTCTGTTTCCCTCTCATATGTAAAGCACAGATGCATGTATAGATGAACTACCGTGAGGTATCTAGACTAGATGATCTTGTGCATATAAACAGAATATACCCACAAAGCCCCACAAAACCTCTAGTACCAAACAAAGACTTAAAAAAATAATAAGCTGCTAATTGCAGTGTGCACATGGTATTCTTTAGTACAAGGCGGAAGAATATTTCTCTTTGTGCCTGCTGCGCAGCTGCGTGCTTTCAAATCGTCGCCTTGGCAATGGTTATATACTGCTCCCTCGCAGCGTTGTGCTACCCAAGTAGCGGGGTGGGACTAGTCGATCTCCCACGCAGATGCATGTGGCGTTCATGACCGGGCAGGCTAATGGGAAAATTCATCTTCCAGCGAGATTGTTTCCTCTTCCCCTTCAGTAGTCATCTTCGAGCTGAGCTAAATCACACTTTTCGGTTGTCGGGTCAGTTCGAAAAACTCTCCCGGGTAGCCTTTTGCTTAGTGGAATTTCGGATAAATATAAGACCTACGTGCTAAGAATTCATTGTCTTCCTCTGATATGTATAGAAGTTTTAAACCCATTTATTGACCTGAGAGAAAGAAGCTCCTTAATCATTAGGTAGCGCTGACGAACTCCCAGTCTCCTTTTAAAAGGAACTGGCCAATTAACTTAGAAAACAAAAGTGACATCTTGAGAATGCAAAAGTTTGGGAGGGGAACCTGTGAACTGTTAATTTGAAACCAAACAGAAGCCGGTGAACTCGCCCCTCAAAAAGAAAAGAAAAAGGCGGTGAACTCGGCCATCCCTTGCTAGCTCACTCGATGAGACGACCACTAGGGCGTGTTTGGTTACTCGGACGTTTTTTGGCCATTTTGCATGCGTGGCCCTGGCCAGCCAGGCCTTGAAAAAACAAGGTCTGAGGCATGTTGTGCAGCCCATTTGGCTGCCAACAATGTTCTGGCTAGGCCCGTTTCACAGCGTGCAAATTTTCCAGGACGAGTTGTTTGGTCTGCTGCATGTCGAACACAGATGCAAAGCACGATGCTTGGTTACCTGTGTCAAGCCTCATACTGTCACCACTTCATCGAGTGGTGAGTTTACCACAACCTGACAACACAATGCAGACTAGGATCCATGACAATCAAGGCGATAACAATCATACTTAAACAGACCGAAGTTCATACCGAGAGTCATACACAAACACACTAATAGATAGCCAGTTTTAGGTAGCACACAGGCGAAGTTCAGCACCTCTCCAGAAGCAGGTTGAAGGGATGTTCATCACACTTCTTGACAATCTCGGAGCCGTCAGTGCTGAAGATGATCACTCTGTACTCAGTTGGCTTCAACATCTTGAAGGTCAAGAAGTCCCCGATCTTGAGGTTGTGACACATCGCAAATGTTGGCCGGCCGTTGTCAATGGTTGTTATCCCATTATGTTCGACAATGGTCACCCTCCAGTTGCAGCCGGTGTTCGTCTTAAGGACGACCTCTTTAGGGAGGTCGCCAAGGTGATGACGGAAACCTGGAGGAATCGGAAGCAAGTCCAAGCCAGGAACCCGGATTACCTTGTAGAAGTTTGTTGGACACACCTCTTCGTGGAAGTGTCCGACGAGGGACCGCCTTCTCTTGGAGACACTGCCGCCGACTATGTCCTTGCCCTTCGATGACTGCAAAACAAATAGCAAAATTGTGTCACACAAATCACATCGCTGCACATATGTAATGCAAACACTGAAAAAGCATACAAATGGAGATATGCAGATCATGAACAGAACATGGAAACTCAGGTCTGCTGCCCATTTGTGCACAAGAAGATAACCAACCAAAACCAAGTGGAGAACACAATGAGTTGTGTCGGCCTCTTAATTTGGGTGGCTATCTTCTTCTGACAGTGGTTGTACACACGACGATGTCCATGAGATCATCACAGGGACATGAAAACAACACTCAAAAGATGATCTCTTAATACCTACTGTCATGCACAAATAAGTTTCATTACTGCATAGCAAGAGATACTAAGAGACACCTCTCGAATGCATAACAGCCTACTAGCCTCATACATGAAAGCCATCAGTGGGCAAAAAGAGTGCCTACAAGAACGTAGTGATAATAAAAACATTCTCCCTGCATGTACCCCTAGGTTCTGCAGACAATCTCCTTGCAACTATCATGGCTAAGTTTAATCATCGGCCATAACGAAGAAAAGGAACAGAACGTTTCAGATCGATTCTCGGCCTCAGTAAGCATCAACCAAGCTGAGTATTTGGGGTTCGGACGACCGTGCCAAAGCCAATGTAAACATGACGGTTACCTTGCTTTCGGCACGGACACCCTAAACCCTAAGACACCTGAGCTAGTGTTCATCATCGGCCCGCATAAAAATTCCTCAAATCAAACCCTAGAACACAAATCGAGCCCTAAATCGATCGTGGTAGATTTTGTGGTTGTATAAAGGAGAAAAAAAATTATTTTGTCTCAAAATTTTGTACTTTTTTTGTAGACCAAAATACAATATATTGTTTAACGGAAATGTTGGCATACATAGTAAATATGTATATGTATATTTTTTGGCAGATTTCTGGGACATAGAAATCCGATTTTTGAATTTTTTGAAAAATGAGCTCACTAATGCTCGGATGCAGCAACAAGTTTTCCTATGTCAACAACATACGGACCAAGAATCACGCTAAATCCGTATTGAGCTGACTAGAGGTTCTAGATTTTTTTAAAAAAATATATTAACAGGGATATCGTAACTATTATCAAGGAATTTACCAATTTTAAAACTAGCACAATCCTTCTGTCAGATGAAAAGCTGTTTTCGCCCACTTCGGGGACGAAAAAAACTCTTCCCTCCTCCTGCGCTCCCCGTCCAATGGACATGCATAACTGTTGTTGAAAGGATCTAAGAGGTTGACTAGAGGGGGTGAATATGCGACTACAAATTTTACTTTTAAATTTAGAGGTTGCTTAAATATGAGTTTTGTAGATTATGTAACTAGGTGAACAACACCTATATGATGAGCAAGATACAAGCTAGCAAATGATATATATATATATATATATATATATATATATATATATAAGTAGGTAATACTAGAAACAAGTAAAAGGATATAAGAGATAACCACACAATGGCGAGAAGATTTTATCCCGAAATTCACATCCCAATGAAAGTTAATCTTTGTTGGAGCGGTGCAGAGTCATAAGTATACCCGAATAGCCGTCAAATGGTACACCGCTATCTTCTTCGTGCTTCCACCAATATGGAGTGACACGATTTCACTATGTGTTGCCCTTAATGTGGCAACCAAATCTTCGCAAACAAGATTGAGCCACAACTCCACAACTTAATTGGAGGCTCACAACAAAGTCCACAAGCTCATTAAGCTTCTGGGACACCAACTTCAGTCTTGAGTTCCAATGAAGCCAAAATTAACAAGATCCACAAGGGATTAGACCGGTGGAGTTGAATCAGTTTGGTGGAGATGTAGATCTAAGTCTTCTCTCCCAATCCATAAAGAATCAAGGAGTTTGGGTGGATGGGGAGGGAGAACTATGAGCTTGAAGGTGGTCGAAAATTGTCGAGAGATAAGCTTGAATCGACACTTTCCAAAGGAGGAAGAAGGAGCCTTTTATAGGTGGGGAGAGAATCTGGCTATTGGGGGAATTTCTGTGTGACTTCGGTCAGACCGGCCGGCACGCAGCAGGCGTAGCCAGACTCGATCGAGGAGCCGAACAAAGACCATCTTGGACCGGCCAGGTCAGAGCAGACCGGCCAAGCCCCGTCATAGAGACCGGGGCTGAAACCGAAGCCCCCCTTCTGGGAGTCGACCACAGCCCGGTCAGGAGCAAGCCAAGACCAGCCGCCCCGTCTAAGTCCCAATCAAACTGGCCTTCCTGATAGCCGCATAAAGTCTCCTTTAATTAGCCATATTTCCTTTATGCATATTGGATCTTGTTATTTGGAGAATGTGTATGATGAAATTTAATCGATCCAAGATTCCACAAAGGTAATCCTTCATGAACCCCCTTTTAACAGTATGGGACCTAGCTACAAACCCAAACTAAAAAAGTTAACATCTCGTTTTCTTCCTATTGCACTTTCAGGGGGTCCTCTTCTCCATTTGCTTCTTTTTTCGAAATACCTAGATAGCTCAAGCAAATGATTAAACATCTGTATGTTATAATTAAACACCAAAACATACTCAATGGATGAAATGCCCTTTCAGTTGTCATGTTTAATGAAAAGGGGTTTCGTTTCCCCCGAAAATGAAAAGTTGTTTTGATTCTCTATCGGGACGATAACTCATGAGTAAGTACAACACCTCTTCCTATTTTTTACGTAACTCTTTTCTCTCCGAAACAAGCAACTTCTGCTGCAATTTTCGGCCAGGAAACACTCGCCCAACCCACATTAGAGAGGTAGAGGGATCCTCAGTCTAGTGATGGAATAGGTTCTGGAGTGCTCGTGGAGTCGTGCTCCGGTGGAGCAATGGTGGGTAGTGCAGGTGAACAGTGGAGTTGGGGCAATAACTCCTTGCACCCATGAGGGCAGAGAAGCCAGACTAGTGGCCCCTTGGTAAGCCTGAGCAAGAGAGAGAGAGAGGGAGAGGGGCTGGCGCCATTGGAACATTAGTGCGGTAAGTCCTACGGTGAAGGATGCATCGCACAAACACTAGTGGAGAACCCTAGGTACCCACGATTTTTTACTTATTTGATGATGTGTGAACTGCCCCCACCTAATTGGCCTTTAGTGTTCCGAGGACCACCCGCTCAACCCTTGGTGTATTGATACGTCTCCGACGTATCTATAATTTTTGATGTTCCATGCTTGATTATATATCAGTGCCACATGTTTTTATAATGTTTTTATATCATTTTGGCATGATTTATGGAACTAACCTATTTAACAAGATGTCCAGTGCCAGTTCCTGTTTTCTGCTGTCTTTTTGTTTCAGAAAAGTTGTTCTGTAAAGTTTCTCGAAACGCGCTGAAAATTTACGTGATTTATTTCCAAGTTGAAATAAAGACGGAACCCGAAGGACGCCCGGAGGGGGGGGGGCTGATAATCCCCAAGAGCAAGGAATCACTGTAGCACAATTCGATAAGTATTTGAGGTCGAACCCACAAGGAGCTGAAGGTAAACTATCTATTCTCTAAAGCACTATAACCCTCTTATATGGCCGTTTGTGTAAGGCAATAAGTTGAAATATGAAAGGAACTAACTAATGAAAGCAAGTGATGTGGAATGGGTTTATCTAGTAACAAGTTTCTCAATCAAGTTTCGAACACAAATTTCTTAGAGCAAGTTTCTCTCAGCAGTTTTCTCAAGCAAGTTTCTCAAAGTAGCAAGTAGCAAATATCTCAAGTAGCAATATCTCAAGGGAGCAAATGTTCTAGCAATTGTTATTTCATTCGTGTGGTTGTCACAATTAGTGAAGCACATGTTTCAGTCTTAATTGTTTCTTCTAGGAAGGAGCCATAAATAGGTGTATCCAAGTGAATGAACTAAAATGCCTTATGATGGTTTTTATGGCCAAGTAAATGACTGCACAAGATTTATTAAGACATAAAAGTCCCACCATAGCCTTAAGTTCTAAGGTCCCCTATGTATATCCCCCAATAAAGTAACTTCATGACTCGGTCAGGTTTACATGTCCTCCCAAGTCTCCCTCACTCCATTACATTACTGGTGATCACCTTACATGCATTCCCCAACATATGCGTGCACTCATATATTGTACATAAAGACAATCATAAAAGATAACAAAACTTGTATGCAACCAAACAACGAACTATTTCACTATTGCCATGAACCAATCACTTCTCAAACATAGATGGGGAGACACAATAGATCAAGGGAATAGTATATTGCATCATTCATCATGTTTGCCAAGAGTTTACAGTGGAGAGATGGAGATGATCTTGCTGTAGATGTTGATGATGAACACGCCGGAGGGGGGAGGAGCCCTCCGGAGGTGATTCCGGCGGCGTTTCCCCCTTCCGATCTTCTCCGGCGGCAGCCTTCTAACTCTCTGTTTCGTGGTTTTGTGTTTCTCTACCGCCTCCTCGCGAAACTCCTCGGGGGACTATTTTTATAATCAGTTTTAGGTCAAGACGAAGCCACGGAGATGAAAACGGACGGCATCGGAGCCACGAGGCCCAAGATGGGGGGTCCCACGCGGCCAAGGAATCTAGCCGGATGGGCCCACCTCTTTTGTCCCTCGGGTCTCCGTTTGTTCGCTTCCTTCGCTCCTACGCTTTCTTCCTTCCAAAAAATGAACCTCGTAAATTTTCAGGTCAATTGGTCGTCGTTTGGGTCCCTGAAACATCAAAATATAGAAAATAGGGTTTTCTGCCAGTGCAGGGTTAATTCCAGAAAAATAGGAAAACTGTGAAATCTTTCCAAAATCATTATAAAACAATGATATAACCCTTATATGATGCAAATATGATTGAAATATGAGTATTATAATACAAAGTTCATGTATGCATTTTACATGCATCAACATCCCCAAGCTTAACCTATACTCGTCCTCGAGTATGAAGGTGATAAAACTAACATGGACTTTGCATTTTAAGACTATCAATGGATATCAAAGATGATTACTATTGCTACATAAAGTCAAATGATTCATTCTTCAAAGGAGTAGCAATATGCAAGATAGATTGTGAAGTGATATCAAATATTCAATGTAAGGATGTTCAATGATAATTCACAAAGTGCAATATAGAAGAAAGTACTATGGACCAAATGTATGCATAATGAAAAGTAAAAACATCCTATGATGGTCATAGAGTACTATTGTAAATCTGAATATAAAAGGTGGACACTTTGGAAAGATATATAAATGAGTAGAGGTAAAACATGAATAAGTTTCATCTAACTTCCAAATGCTTCTACTTAAGTTAATGTTTGCAATGTGGTATTCAAGTTTAAAGTGAAACCAAATATGAGTAGTGTGCTTGACAAAGTATGGGTTGAAAGCTTCATGCCCCGTGAATACGAGTACCTACACCATGGTGTTACTCAATTTGGGCTACCAAGCAAGTTCAAGTTAAAGTCATTGTAAAAATAGCGTCATTAAGAGGGTCAACTGGGGTACCTCTTGTCCCAGGACATGGAACAAGCCCATGTCAAAATGACAAGACAAACAAACATAATGAACAATCTCAACACCCTTTTTATTTACTATTGATATAGATTTTTATTATGAGGTGCATCACTAAAGGTTCACAATAGTATGTAAGTAAAGTTTCACCATGAATGATGCATGGCTTAGATTAGCGGCCCGGGTGTCTCTCTAGCCATTTGTACAAACTACTTAAACTTACTTAGTTTCCACATTTATTTGGCACTATGATAGGCATCCATAAACAAAAGTACATGATATCAACTAAATATAATTAAGAACATGTTGAAAGCTTGCCATGTGACAGCACATATGGGCTAACCCCCAACCAAGACTCTTGTCAAGGTCACAGCTTCATAATTTTAATCACAATGGTTCATGTTTATTAAGTGCAATAAAAGTAAGGTGTGCATCAAGTTCGTGAGAGCTATTTAACCAACTTTTCCCATAACAATCAATAACATAAGCATTTTAATTCAAAAGTATAGATAATACAAAATAACATGATAAACATACTCGGAATAGCATAAAGCTAATAGGTAGATATGGTGAACTCACTGGAAAAACTTTGGTTGAAGGTGTTGGAAAACAAGTTTTTACTTGTTGGAATTTTGGGCTAGCAAGAGGGAGAAAGTTGACCTTCTAAATACATGCATAAGTGTCCATAGAACTAACCAATCCATGTTAAACAAAGTAAAGCAACATTCAGCATCAAAACATGAATAAGAGATAGCTCATGATAAAACACTTGCAAATTAATACTCATTAAAAGCACATGAATCATGCAACTATATGTATATCTTTTTGACTCAACTCAAACATCCTATCCCAATATTTTTAATAGCATCCAACTTAATTCAACCCAAAATTCTAGTACCTCTCCCATAAAATAAATGATAGTGATGGTCTGACGAAAAAGCAAAACAAAAATAAAAAGAACAATAAAAGGACGCTCCAAGTTTATGCGATAGTAATGCGTTGATAGAAAAACAGAAAATAGACGTGTGCAAACTGAGAGTGTTTGGTCCAGTGGGGTGCCTTGACATCCCCAAGCTTATGGTATTTCACCATCCTTAGATAGCTCTTGGTGCATCTCCTCTAATCCCTGTGAAAAAACTTCAACACAAAATTTTCTCCCATCTCTTTTCTGTGGGGTGACATTAGTAGGTACAAAAGATAGAATGCTTGCTGAAAGAAATTCATGAACATAAATTCATATTAAGTGTCCAGCAAGTGTAAAGTTGCAGTTACAGTTAAAATATCAACTCATTCGGAGTTACATAATAGGAATGAAAAATCATACCGTGCACAGATTTGTGCTGAAATAAAATCTCCGAATACAATAAGCAACTTTTTCAATCCAAAATGGGTAAAACTTGGCACTTTATTAAAAATTCCAGAAACAAAACTAAAAACTAAGTCTCTTGTTACAGAAAGTGGACACAAAGAAAATCGAAAATAAAAACAACCGGGTTGCCTCCCGTAAAGCGCTTTCTTTATAGCCATGTAGCTAGGCTTCTTACTTGGTATCAAGATGGTTGGAGTGAGGTGGCTTGGCATCCCCAAGCTTGAATTCTTGTACTTATTTGATATATATAGGGTGAGCCTAGGGATAACATCCCCAAGCTTGAGTGTTTGTCCCTCGTGATCTTTATTCATCACCCTCAACTCTTCCACTTGAAAGTTCTCTTCACACAAAACTCATCATAAAACATGATTAGAGGGGTTAGTGTCTCCATAAATGAAATCCTCATAGGTACAGCAAAGACATATCATGAGTTGATTCTACACATTAGCTAATATTACTATGGTTGTGTATTGCTCTTTGATCAATAGAAACACACAAAACACAAGTAATAAGAGTAGTGCAAAATAAAGACAGAATCTGTCAAAAACTGGACAGCTCGTAAAGAGTGAATTTTCAGAGGCAATTACGTTGCTCAAATCAGAAAACTTTGAACTAATGAAATGTGTATTACTGACTGAATATTGCTTTTGTAAAATATCAAGTCAAAATTCCTCTTCTGTGATTTTATACATGTTTCGCAGTGAAGCTTAGGAATCTGTTTTCTGGACAGCAAATCGATATTGTTTAATCCTACCTCTCAAAAGAGGTTATTCTTGCCATTACGATGAAAAATAAGATACAAAGGTGATGTTACAGTAGTAAACAAGCACCTTGACTAAAAAATCCAAAACATAAGCTGAAGATAAAAATCAAAAAGAAACACAAAGAACCAAGCAAGAATCAAGAGAAACAATCAAAGAAGAAGGAAAATATTTTTGTTGTTTTTGATTTAGCAAAAAGGCAAAAGGAGAAGCAAATATATACAACATAAAAACTCTTTTTATTTGGTTTTAGCCTTGGGAAAAGTTTTAATGATAGAGACTTTGCAACGGTTCCATTAGCATGAACAACACATGTTCAAGGTCGACCCCAACTTCTCCATTACTCATCCTTCTCATTTACTTTCCCAAATTTTATATAAAATGAAAATCTTAAACTAATTGTCACCAAACAATAGGTAAAGATATAAAGGTGTGCTCAAACCGAATAGGAAATTAAAGCATAGGGAACACACAACAGAATATTAAACAATTTACTTTTAAGTCTAACTCTCTTCCTATGCATTGGAATTTTATATATGAATAAATAACAACAAATTTGAGGTAACCAATGCATATAATAATCAATAGCTTGCATTTTAAATAACATAGAAACATAAAGGGGATTCTTATCTCTTCCTCTCTCATAATAGTTGCAAGCATTAAAGTTAAACATAACCACATAGTTTTGAATAGAATCACCACATAAAGACTTGTCATCTAATGAGCATAATGGATCATCAAACTCAATTAAATCACTTTCATCCTCAATAGTAGGTGGACTGAAAATATCATATACATCATTGTAATCATCATAAATGGGAGACATAGCATCATCAAAATAAATTTTCTTTTCTAAACTTGGGGGACAAAAAATATCATATTCATCAAAACAAACTTCCCCAAGCTTAAGGTTTTCCTTAGCATTAGCAATAAAGGTGTTCAAAGAATTAGTACTACCACAAACATGATTGTTATGCAAATAAAATCTAATTTTCTCCTCAAGCACTTCATGTCCTAACTCAAGATAGATATTATACAGATCTATAATTGTTTGGTTATTTTCCATTTTATAAAAAAAATTTGTGTTTTAGATTTATATGTTAGTATGCAATGCAAACAAGAATAAAAGCTTAGCACAACGCTCCCTGGCAACGGCGCCAGAAAAGTACTTGATAATCCCCAAGAGCAAGGAATCACTTTAGCACAATTCGATAAGTATTTGAGTGTCGAAACCACAAGGAGCTGAAGGTAAACTATCTATTCTCTAAAGCCCTATAACCCTCTTATATGGCCGTTTGTGCAAGGCAATAAGTTGAAATATGAAAGGAACTAACTAATGAAAGCAAGTGGTGTGGAATGGGTTTATCTAGTAACAAGTTTCTCAATCAAGCTTCGAACGCAAGTTTCTTAGAGCAAGTTTCTCTCAGCAGTTTTCTCAAGCAAGTAGCAAATATCTCAAGTAGCAAATATCTCAAGGGATCAAATGTTCTAGCTATTGTTATTTCATTCGTGTGATTGTCACAATTAGTGAAGCACATGTTTCAGTCTTAATTGTTTCTTCTAGGAAGGAGCCATAAATAGGTGTAGCCAAGTGAATGAACTAAAACCCCTTATTATGGTTCTTATGGCCAAGTAAATGACTGCACAAGATTTATTATGACATAAAAGTCCCACCATAGCCTTAAGTTCTAAGGTCCCCTATGTATATCCCCCAATAAAGTAACTTCATGACTCGGTCAGGTTTACATGTCCTCCCAAGTCTCCCTCACTCCATTACATTACTGGTGATCACCTTACATGCATTCCCCAACATATGCGTGCACTCATATATTGTACATAAAGACAATCATAAAAGATAACAAAACTTGTATGCAACCAAACAACGAACTATTTCACTATTGCCATGAACCAATCACTTCTCAAACATAGATGGGGAGACACAATAGATCAAGGAAATAGTATATTGCATCATTCATCATGTTTTCCAAGAGTTTACAGTGGAGAGATGGAGATGATCTTGTTGTAGATGTTGATGATGAACACGCCGGAGGGGGGTGGTGCCCTCCGGAGGTGATTTCGGGGTGTTTCCCCCCTCCGATCTTCTCCGGCGGCAACCTTCTGACTCTCTGTTTCGTGGTTTTGTGTTTCTCCGCCGCCTCCTCGCGAAACTTGATATAGCCCCACATGTGGACAACACCATGGACACCACGCCAAATGGCCCAATGACAAGATCAAGAGTCAAGGCTCTTCATGAAAAGGTGACCTCGCTCCTCTCGATGTGTGACCTTGATCTTCCTTTGAATTGTTTGCTACCTCATGCCGGTACCTTGTGTATACTCAGGTTCCACCCGGAAGATGACCCACAATGGAGTCAAGAAGATGACCAAGAGGAAATCCAAGAAGATGGGCAAGAAGAGGAAGAAGGAGGCAAAAGCTCAAGGCGGAGCCAGCCGGCCTCCAGGCCGGCCTGGGCCGGCCCCCAGGCCGGACCCCCACCCGAGTCAGTCGGCCTCCAGGCCGGCCTAGGCCGGCCCCCAGGCCGGACCTCCACCCGACGCCGCCGGCCCCCAGGCCGGCCTAGGCCGGTTTCCAGGCCGGCCCTCCACCCGACGCCGCCGGCCCCCAGGCCGGCCTAGGCCGGGTCTCCACCCGAAGCAGCCGGCCTCCAGGCCGGCCTAGGCCGGTTTCCAGGCCGGATCCCCACCTCCCTGCCTCGTTTTGTACTAAGACTATAAATAGCTTTCCCCTTTCCCCATTTTGAGGTTAGACTGAATCTGAGACTTGTGTGAGCTATGCTCCTCCTCCCTCGTAGCTAGGGTGCCTCGTTGAGGTAGATCTTGTTGTTGCTACTCTTTCACTGCGGTGTCTCTAGTAGTGCAAACCAATCTTTCACTGCGGTGATTCTATTGGATCGGTGGACCGGCCGGTAAGAGCAATCGGTTTCAACAAGAGTAAGTTTGGCTTTGATTCTTCGATCCAAAGGCTACCTTTTTGAGGGTTTGTTGTTGGGTGGAGTTCTCAGTAGGATTTGCTAGTTATCCTTGTGTTTTGCCCACGAATCTCCCTCGCTACCCTCCGTGTTCTTCGTGTTCATCCCCGTTTCCCCCTCAAATCCGTGAAGATCGGGCCTAGCCCTACAACATTTGGTATCAAGAGCAAGGGTTTCCACGGATTTGGATCGTGTTTCCACCTTTTATTAGCCATTTGTCCACCAAAATTTTTCTTTCCCATACCAATTTCGAAAATTCAAAAAAAAATAGCCCATATGGATTTCGTTCGATCTTTCGATTTGGTGAGCGACTTGTGGTTTTGATCCACGGATCTCGTGCTTAAGACCTTTTCCCCACTTTCCGTTGGTGTTTTCCGGAGGCCTTTTCCGCTCCAAGCCCAAGCGTGCCGCGCAATTCGTCGCCGGCGGTACTACCGTCCGAACGGCCGTTCCTACCGCCCGCAATCGGTCTTACCGCCCGTTCGGCCGGTGCTACCGCCGCACGACTATTCACCGACTTCATCTTCGTGTCGCTTCATCGCTACCTCGACGGCATCAAAGGTATAGCTTCCGACACATCCCTTTCCATTTCGCGAAACTTTTTCCTAGGAGCTAGCTCTTCATAGTGTGAGCATTGCACTAGTGTGACACCAAGTGACCATATCATAATCTTGTGAGCATCTAGTTGTAGCGGACTCGGCTCGGGCAAAAGCATAAAGCAAAAGAGAAATAGAAAAGATTCAAAAAAAAAGAGAAAAGCCGAGCCGTGATCCTAGTCATCCTCAAGCTCCAATAACCAATAGAGAAATGGGTACACTTGTGCAAATCGGGTGCTCTTTCCCATACACTTGAGCTAGTTGTACTTCGAGAGGTGGTGCGGCACGAGCATAGTCTTCGTTAGGTCCAAGTTGCTCCTCCCTATAGTCGCACCATCCACGTTTGTCTCCACGTGTGAGTCTCCTTTGTTTCTCGGATTGTGTGGTTAGTCTCTTTTGTTTCTTGATCTTTGTGGTTATCTTCCACTTATTGCAATAGCCTTTTCGTTTGTTTCGTTTCGATTTCTTGCCACTTTGCCTTACCTAAGCTCCTCATAAGTGTGTGTGTGAGTCGCTTTTGGATTGCTAATCAAACACTCTTACTCTTGTGTCACCATCGTCTCGAAAGGCGAGTCCACTTGTCCAATACTATCAACCAAAGGTAAGAGCGGTTTTTTAGCCACCACATATTCCACATATCACTTGTGTTTGCTTATCATGGCTAGGGAAGAACAAGACACCGACTTCGGCAAACAAGCGGAGGCCCTAAGGAGGTACATCCATGACAACTTACGCCGCTACGAGGAGCGCCATCACGCCGCACAACGTGAAAACGCCGAGCGCTTCGCTCAAATACAAGACGACCAACGTGAGAACAAGGCGCGTTCCATTCGTCTCGAGGCGCTTCTCGAGAGACGAGACCGGCACTCTTCGCGATCAAGCTCAAGGTCTTCACATCGTTCCACCGTACGAAGCAAAGGTCCAAGTGAGATTGGTCAAGGTCAACACCACGACATGCCTCCACCACAAGCGAACTTGGACCATCACCAACACCAAGACCAACATCGTCAAGAAGAGCCGCACCCCCAAGCGATCGTACACCATCAACACCATCAAGATCGTCATCGACAAGAGATACCAATTCCAAATGCTAACTTGGATCCCCAACACCGCTATGAAGATAATCGACATCATCGTCATGACCTACCTCCACATCGAGCCTGCCGAGTTCCATTGGCCGACAATCATATTGATCTTGAAGACAATGAGGATTATGTGCCGCGCCACCATCAAAGGCATCGTCACCGAGACCGCCATCGACACCATGATGATGATGATTATGATGAGGATGATCGCAAGAACCGTTTCAATCCTCCCAAGCTCGTCATTCCTAAGTTCCATGGCACCAACGACCCGGAAGACTATATTGCATGGGAATCCAAGGTCTCCAAACTATTTCGAGTCTACAAGGTGCCGCAAGACAAACGAGTTGACCTCGCATCCCTCGAGTTTGAAGGCTATGCGCAACTATGGTGGGAACAACTCCAAGCATCCTTTGAAGACCCAATCGACACATGGAATGACATGAAGAAGGAAATGCACAAGCGCTTTGTGCCACATCATTATGCACGCGATTTGTACAAGAAGCTACAAGAACTCAAGCAAGGTCTCAAGACGGTCGACGAGTACTACAAGGAGATGGAGTCCACTCTCTCCCGTGCACACATTGTAGAGTCCGAGGAACAATCAATGGCACGTTTCTTGAACGGCCTCACGTACCCCATCAAGAAGATAGTGGAATTCCAACCTTATGAGAACCTTGTTGAGCTAGTTCATCAAGCCATGAAGGCCGAGCGCCAAGTCGCCGAAGAACTCAAGTATGTCAAGGCCAAGTCCTTCTTCACTACTAGAGCTCCTTCATCAACACAACCCATCACTCAAGTCCAAGCTCAAGGCAATATCAAGAGTCCTACACCGCAAACCACTACAACCTCAAGAAGGCGTCGCCCTCACCCCAAGCCACCAAGTCATATATCACTTGCTACAAGTGTGGAGGTCAAGGGCACAAGTCATTTGAGTGCACCAACAAGAAGGTGATGATCGTCAATGAAAATGGAGACTATGAGTCCATGAGTGAAGATGAGTACCATGCATTGAACAAGGTGGCCACGATGCAAAGCTTGGATGACGACGATGACTACATCTATTGTGATGGTGACCCCAACCCCACTCTAGTTGTCACTCGAGTATTGACTACAATCAACCAAGGTGATGACGCTCAAAGATGCAACTTGTTCCAAACCAAGGCCGGCATCAACGGCAAATCAATCAAGGTAATCATTGATGGTGGGAGTTGTCACAATTTGGCAAGCAAGGAGCTATGTGAGAAACTCAACTTGACGTACAAGAAGCACCCCAATCCTTACCATGTGCAATGGCTTAGTGACTCCGGCACCGTGAAGATCCAACACACGGTTCAAGTATCCTTCAAGATTGGCTCTTACGAGGACACGGTGGATTGTGATGTGGTACCCATGTCGGTTTGCCACTTACTTCTTGGCCTCCCTTGGCAATTTGACAAGGCCGCTACTCATGATGGGCGCACCAACTACTATAGCTTCAAATGGAACAATAAGATCCTAGTGCTCCGCCCAATGACTCCAAGCCAAATTATCGCCGACAATGCCAAGACAATTGTAAGAGCGCAAGAAAAACAATCCCCTAGTGAGTTGAGTGGTGAGAGAGCGAACCACATTCACGTGAGTGAGAGCCACAAGCCAAATATGAGTGAGAAAGGGAAAAGAGTGAGTCCCGGCGTAGTCTTGTTAGCCACCAAAAGTGAGATGAGAGAAGTGAGAGCAAACCCATCCACTTTCCACTTCGTGCTCTTATGCAAAGGAGATGGCAAAGACACTAACGACTTAACCCAAGTTCCTTCGTCTATGTTGTCTATTTTGCAGGAATTCAAAGATGTCTTTCCGGATGAGCTACCTCAAGGCCTTCCTCCCCTCCGTGGAATCGAGCATCGCATCGACCTCATTCCCGGCGCCCCTTTACCCAATAGAGCGCCATAACGCACCAACCCCGAGGAGACAAAGGAGATCGAGCGCCAAATTCAAGAACTCCTCGCCAAGGGACATGTTCGTGAAAGCTTGAGTCCGTGCGCCGTTCCGGTCATCCTCGTCCCCAAGCAAGACGATACACTCCGAATGTGCATGGATTGCCGTCCCATCAACAATATCACGGTGAGATATCGACATCCTATCCCACGACTTGATGACATGCTAGATGAGCTTAGTGGTGCAGCTATCTTCTCCAAAATTGATTTGAAAAGTGGCTATCATCAAATCCGTATGCATGAAGGTGATGAATGGAAAACCGCATTTAAAACAAAACTTGGTCTTTACGAGTGGCTTGTCATGCCCTTTGGTCTTTCCAATACTCCTTCAACATTTATGTGTCTTATGAATCACGTCTTGCGCACTTTCATTGGCAAGTTTGTGGTTGTCTACTTTGATGATATCCTTATTTATAGCACATCCTTGCATGAACATGTCGACCATGTGAAGCAAGTTTTGTTGGCCCTTCGTAATGCTTCGCTTTTTGCTAACCTCAAGAAATGCACCTTTTGCACCGACAAGCTTGTGTTTTTGGGTTATGTGGTTTCTTCGAAAGGGATTGAAGTTGACACCTCTAAGGTTGAGGCAATCACAAATTGGCCACCGCCAACTAATCTTGCTCAACTTCGTAGCGCTCTTGGTTTGTTTGGGTTTTACCGTCGCTTTGTGAAAGATTTTAGCACAATTGCTTGCCCCTTGAATGAGCTTACCAAAAAGAATGTAACCTTCATTTGGGGCAATGCTCAAGAATCGGCTTTCAATGAACTCAAGAAGAGATTGACCGAAGCTCCTTTACTTGCTTTGCCGGATTTCTCCAAAACTTTCGAACTTGAGTGTGACGCTAGTGGCCTTGGCATCGGTGGCGTCCTCATGCAATGTGGCCGTCCCGTTGCCTATTATAGCGAAAAACTTGATGGTGCTCGCCTAAACTACCCAATCTACGACAATGAACTCTATGCCTTAGTACGTGTTTTGGAAGTGTGGCAACACTACCTTTGGCCCAAAGAGTTTGTTATCCATTCCGATCATGAATCTTTGAAATATTTGAAAACCCACGCCAATTTGAACAAAAGGCATGCCAAATGGGTTGAATTCATCGAGTCTTTTCCCTATGTGGTGAAGTACAAAAAAGGGAAGGACAATATCGTTGCGGATGCTCTTTCCCGCAAGATGATCTTACTCACCAAACTTGAAATCAATGTTTTGGGTCTTGATGACCTTAAAGAACTCTATGCTTCCGATTCTTTCTTTGGTCCTATCTTTACCAAGTGCACAATTGACAAAGGATGCGATGATTTCTACTTGCACAAGGGTTTCTTGTTTAAGGCTAACAAACTATGCATTCCCGAGTCCTCGCTCCGTTTGTTACTTCTACAGGAATCACATAGTGGAGGCCTCATGGGACACTTTGGACGTGACAAGACACTCGCCATGCTATCTACACACTACTTTTGGCCACGGATGACGCGTGATGTGGAGCGCTTGGTGCATCGTTGCCCAACTTGCCTCAAAGCTAAGTCCACGTTGAACTCTCATGGTCTTTATATGCCTTTACCAATACCACACACACCTTGGTCCGACATTAGCATGGATTTCGTCTTAGGATTACCTCGCACAAAGAATGGCAAAGATTCAATATTTGTTGTTGTCGATCGCTTCTCTAAAATGGCACACTTTATTCCTTGCAATAAGACCAACGATGCTTCACACATTGCAACTTTGTTCTTCAGGGAAATTGTTCGTCTACATGGAGTGCCGAAGACCATTGTTTTGGACCGCGATGTCAAGTTCACAAGCTACTTTTGGAAGGCATTGATGGCAAAGCTAGGAGTCAAGCTCCTCTTCTCCACCGCTTACCACCCACAAACCGATGGCCAAACCGAGGTGGTGAATCGAAGCTTATCAACTCTCCTACGTGCATTAATCAAGCTAAACCTCAAAGGTTGGGAGGAATGCATACCGCACGCCGAGTTCGCTTACAACCGTGCATCACACCGGGCGACAAAGCGAAGCCCGTTCGAGGTTGTCTATGGGTTCAACCCCAACACCGCCCTAGACATCCTACCACTCCCTCTACACGAGCGCAGCGACATGGACGTCGACAAAAGAGCCGACTACATGAAGACATTACATGAGTCAACTCGAGCAACTCTAGAAGAGTACACCAAGCGCCAAGCTACCAAGATCAACAAGTTGAAAAAGCCCATGATATTCGAAGAAGGAGATCTTGTGTGGCTACACCTCCGCAAGGACCGTTTCCCGGATGAAAGAAAATCCAAGCTTGCTCCTCGCGGTGACGGGCCTTTCAAAGTGCTCAAGCGCATCAATGACAACGCCTACAAGATCGATATCCCAACCTCCAAGTACTTGGTGCACGACACGTTCAACGTCGCCGACCTATCCCCTTTCCACGGAGATGCAAGCGTTCAAGAGGATGACGAGTCGAAGACGACTCTTTCCGAAGGGGGGGGAGATGATGTAGCCCCACATGTGGACAACACCATGGACACCACGCCAAATGGCCCAATGACAAGATCAAGAGTCAAGGCTCTTCATGAAAAGGTGACCTCGCTCCTCTCGATGTGTGACCTTGATCTTCCTTTGAATTGTTTGCTACCTCATGCCGGTACCTTGTGTATACTCAGGTTCCACCCGGAAGATGACCCACAATGGAGTCAAGAAGATGGCCAAGAGGAAATCCAAGAAGATGGGCAAGAAGAGGAAGAAGGAGGCAAAAGCTCAAGGCGGAGCCAGCCGGCCTCCAGGCCGGCCTGGGCCGGCCCCCAGGCCGGACCCCCACCCGAGTCAGCCGGCCTCCAGGCCGGCCTAGGCCGGCCCCCAGGCCGGACCTCCACCCGACGCAGCCGGCCTCCAGGCCGGCCCAGGCCGGTTTCCAGGCCGGACCTCCACCCGACGCCGCCGGCCCCCAGGCCGGCCTAGGCCGGTTTCCAGGCCGGCCCTCCACCCGACGCCGCCGGCCCCCAGGCCGGCCTAGGCCGGTTTCCAGGCCGGGTCTCCACCCGAAGCAGCCGGCCTCCAGGCCGGCCTAGGCCGGTTTCCAGGCCGGATCCCCACCTCCCTGCCTCGTTTTGTACTAAGACTATAAATAGCTTTCCCCTTTCCCCATTTTGAGGTTAGACTGAATCTGAGACTTGTGTGAGCTATGCTCCTCCTCCCTCGTAGCTAGGGTGCCTCGTTGAGGTAGATCTTGTTGTTGCTACTCTTTCACTGCGGTGTCTCTAGTAGTGCAAACCAATCTTTCACTGCGGTGATTCTATTGGATCGGTGGACCGGCCGGTAAGAGCAATCGGTTTCAACAAGAGTAAGTTTGGCTTTGATTCTTCGATCCAAAGGCTACCTTTTTTAGGGTTTGTTGTTGGGTGGAGTTCTCAGCAGGATTTGCTAGTTATCCTTGTGTTTTGCCCACGAATCTTCCTCGCTACCCTCCGTGTTCTTCGTGTTCATCCCCGTTTCCCCCTCAAATCCGTGAAGAT
Organism: Puccinellia tenuiflora; assembly: GCA_012064385.1. NCBI lineage: Eukaryota > Viridiplantae > Streptophyta > Magnoliopsida > Poales > Poaceae > Puccinellia > Puccinellia tenuiflora. The sequence continues at coordinate 209,200 of QRDG01001217.1, read as the reverse complement.
CGGGCCTAGCCCTACAACAAAACTCCTCGGGGGACTATTTTTATACTCGGTTTTAGGTCAAGACGAAGCCACAAAGACAAAAACGGACGGCATCGGAGCCACGAGGCCCAAGGTGGGGGGTCCCACGCGGCCAAGGAATCTGGCCGCGTGGGCCCACCTCTTTTGGCCCTCGGGTCTCCGTTTGTTCGCTTCCTTCGCTCCTACGCTTTCTTTCGTCCAAAAAATGATCCTCGTAAATTTTCAGGTCAATTGGTCGTCGTTTGGGTCCCTGAAACATCAAAATATAGAAATAGGGCTTTCTGCCAGTGCAGGGTTAATTCCAGAAAAATATGAAAACTGTGAAATCTTCCCAAAATCATTATAAAACAATGATATAACCCTTATATGATGCAAATATGATTGAAATATGAGTATTATAATGCAAAGTTCATGTATGCATTTTACATGCATCAGGGGCTCCCAGCCCCCAGACGCCTTCCAGGCACGGCCCCACCCTAGGCCGCGCCTGGGGCCCACCTGGAGCCCTCCTTCGTTGCCTCGAGTCGCCTCTTCGGCTATAAATTGGTCTTCGCCCCGGAAACCCTAAATACCCGATCATATTTTCCAGAAGACGTCTGAGGCCGCCGCCATCTCCAACCCTAGTTCGGGAGGGTTCTGCAGCTCTTCCCGGCACCCAGCCGGAGAGGGGAATCGACACCGGAGCCATCTACACCACCATGCCTACCTCCGGAGTGATGCGTGAGTAGTCCACCACGGGACTACGGGTCCATAGCAATAGCTAGATGGTTGTCTCTCCTCATTGTACTCCATTGCTTAGATCTTGTGAGCTGCCTATCATGATCAAGATCATATTATCTGTAACTGCTACATGATTGTGTTTGCATGGGTCCGATGAATTGTGGAAGTCATTACTTTTGTTCATATATGTGTTGTGTTTTATCGATGCTGCTCTCCCATGCTAGTTGATGCTTTGGCAAGTAATTATTAGTGTTGTATGAGGGAGTATTTATGCTAGATAGTTGGTTCATGCCTCTCTTGTCTGAGCTCGGGTTGACAGAAATGATTATGACGAGAGATGTGATGTTGCCACTAGGGAGAAAAAATGGTGTGATTTCTTTGTGTTATTTACATTGATTACATTATGCACTTTGATTATTGCAATGATCTGTTGCTTGCAACTTAATACTTTTGGGTGATATGCTGGATAGCGATGCCGGAGTGGATTATTACTCATAGATGCAGTTGGATAACGGTCTATTTATTTTGACGTAATGCCCATATTAAATGAAATGGTGAACTATATTGTTTTATGATAGCCTTGTTGTGCGCCCACAATTCTGTCAATTGCCATGTTGTAATTTGTTTACCCATTATGTATATCTTCTGAAGAGACACCGCTAGTGAACTGTGCATACCGGTCCTATTTTTCTACATTGTTTACAACCGTTTTAATAGCTTTTCATCATCATTTGCTCGCTGGTTATAAACTTATAATTCACTCTCTTCATATTTTACATCTGCACAATTAATACTTTGTGTTCGGCAAGTCGGAGAGATTGACAACCTCTCTGTTTCGTTGGGACAAAGTACTTGTTTGTGATTGTGTGCAGATCCGTGTTGATCTATAACCGCCAGAGTAGATTGACACCTCGCTAAGACTTCTCCAAGTCCTGCTGGAGTTGATAATGTTGGTTTTGTAATCAAGGGAAAACTGCTGCTACGCTGCATCATACCATACTCTTGGGTTCCCAGCGAACGTGTGATCCACGCCATCATGTATCGACAGCGGCCACGGCCGACACCAACAGGTTGCCGCTGACTGTTGGTGTCGTGATTCCTCCAAGTGATGACAAAAGTATGTTTATGGAAATTTTGAAACCTTGGTTTGAAAGCCTACTAAGATTATCCGTACAACACTATTACCATGGCCTGCTAGGAACTAAAGATTGTCCACTCTATGGCATTATTAGCCGAGCACGTACAACCCTTTCTTTATTTTGCATTGGCCGGCCAGCTTATGTCCCATCTCGTCCTTTACAGAATCACAACTCTAGTGATAAAAGAGGGAACACATGGCTTGCTTACTAATGAAGTAATCGAAGCTCGAGGACAATGTAAAAATTATGAAGTGTGCTCGGGAGCACATGGTGCTCCCTTTTAAAACAATGATTTTCCACTTATGCGGGAAAACTATTTCCAGATTTCGAGTCTTGTGAAAATCACAATTCATTTGCGTGGAACAATGATTTTTGTGTGTGAATTAAACTGTTTCCAACGAATCAATGAGGCCCTATTTAGGAATGAACCGGTTCTCAAAATTGAAGAGGGGAATAACATGAAGAAGGTGCATGGGGCACGTGATCCTGTGTAACTAAACTAACTTTTGCATGTAAACAAATCCCAAAAATGATTTGTAAAAAAACATAATATTCGAGTTCTGTGTACTCTTGTAAATTTTCAAGACAAATAACTATGCATGCAAAAAAAATAACAAGTGTATTTGGTAGAATGATTTTGTAGACCACTATTTTTGTCACATGACACAAAAAAAATGCTTTTTTTCGTAAGCTAGGAAGGTGTAACTTATGTATGTGCCAAAAAAATTGATTTTCCTTTTTTGTTTTGTGTCAAAAATTAATTTTTCTCTATTTTTTTAATACATCCATTTATAAGTCACCTAATATGGAACGGAAGGAGTATGATTTTTGCTGGCGCGACTTTATGCGACACAGCGACGATGGGTCGAAGCTGGATCGGCGGTTCGATCCGCATGGCTGCTGACGGGCTGTTGCCGCCGTCACATGCTGACGCAGAAACCACGAAGAAACGAGGTTAGGAAGAAAAGGCAGAAGATATTCGATCCCGTGCTTTTGCTCAAGGGGAGATGTATGTGGCCACTCTTTTCCAAAAGATGTGACCACACCTTGTCCTTGGGGCTAATTAACTACTCCACTTTGTTAATTATTAGTTACGGGCAAACAAAAATTAGTTAGGACGATCGCCCCCCACCCACCGCACTCCCGTATGATGTCCTAGCCTCTTCAGCTAAGCTCAGAGTGCGATTCCAACGAAGTAGTAGCACAGACAGCCAGGTTTTCCAAAACAGAGGACGGACGGGAGCCACACTGGTTAGATATTTAGATAGATGGGGAACACACTCCAGGCCGGCATCAAGAAAGAAGATCATGGAGGCCGCTGCCACCAGCAGCCACGGCCAACCTCCGCTGCCCCTGATCAGAAGCTCCGGGCCGGCGTCAAGGGAGAAGATCATGGAGGCTGCAGTCGCGACCAGCAGCCAGGGTTGGTCTCCGTGGTCGACCTTGATCAGTTCCAGGCCGGTGCTGCAGAGAGAGCACGAAACAGGCTGCAGCCTCTCGACGTTGAGACCACCTCCACGGTACGTTGTAGCCTACCGTATGTTTGTGCTCCGACATTATTAGTTAATACACTGTGGTTTTGTTCCTAGTAGACTGCTTGATACAACTTCTTTTTTTACTTCACTTCTAGAATCCATGCCGCCCCAGTAGATTTTAAATTGCCTAGATTGGCTATACAAAAATTACAGCATTAGATTTGTAGTTATTGTTTTATAATAATTCTATAATTTCAGTAGTACATCATATATAATATAAAGTTGTAAAAATTATCAGTCACCCAAGACTTTTATAAGTAAAATAATACGTCAAGGACTAACAAAATTCACCTATCATGTATGTGTCTTCCCGTCTCTATATGCATGCACGCCCGTATGTACTCACTCACTTCATTTTTCTTTGGGAGATTTTACTTACAGACTTGTGCATTGTAATAATATTTAATCCTGTGATTGATCTGTGTCTAATGTCTACTTGCAGTTGAAAAATTGCAAAGAAAATAGTGCTCCAGGTGGAGGAGGCAGAAGCAACATGATAGATATTCTCGGGCCTGCCGCAGAATCGGTCCATAGACAGGACGCCGATCCTTATCATCCATCGCTGCCGGAGCCAGAGGGCCCGCAGTTTGTGCTCGACAATATACTGGTCAGATATAATTATCCATAATTCAATATCCAAATTAGGCCTCCTGCAGTCCTGCTTTGATTCGAATGATTCTAAATATGCATGAATAAAATTAATCTTTTTTGAAAAGGATGAATAAAATTAATACGTGAATATGATAGAAATGTAGGTGCAAAAAGAAAAGCAACTACACATGATCACCAAAACGTTGTGAAACACACTTCTTAAAAGAGCCTATGTCCACACTTCGTTCATGCTCAACTGTGCTTTTTAGTTAACACAAACTAATTTGTTTGTTCTAGACCTAGTCCGGCAAAACATATGATTTGAGAGATTCATTACTTGAATTTTATTTGTTTCACTCACTTGTCTATCCCTTCTTGTATTCTTTCCATACAATCTTTCTCTGTAGGTTAAGCCTATTCCCTCGATTTATCCATGTTGCCAAAAAAATTGCTATGTTGTCAAAGAATGTCAATCTCGTTATGCCAAGCGATAAACTGTATCATATTCTTGCCTACAGAAGGAGTTTTCAAGCAAGAGTTCTCTCAAATATAGTAGTGATTCATGGGATTCTAAAATGAGGTTGGAGTGGATGTATAGACTCCTGCAAAATTCATATGATTTCTAAAATTCAGAAGAAAAAAAACCTTTCAAATGTTGGTTTGAATTAAATGCATGAACAAGAAACACATGTGCACACACTGACACACACACACATACACATATGTATATTCTATGGCAGGGTACAGAATAGTAATTATGCTGACCGTAGTAAAACGGTGTACACAATATAGTAAAATAGTATATGAATGTAATAATTTTGATTTTACTATGCAAGTCACTAGTAATAGTAATATATATTGTTCTTTAAGTTACTATATTTGGTAAGATATTTCACTATATTGTGTACACTATTTTACTGTCTAGCAAGTGCGCAGGTGAAGAAAGGGTGCATTGGAGATGGTGATGGCTTCACTGTTTATGTGAGGAAGGCCGCTGGTGTGGCTGCTAGCGGATCATATAAGTACGCAAGTTACTTTTTTTTTTTTTTGAGATTCAGTACGCAAATTACTTAACCTCGTTTTAAGGTCCTCTCCCTACCTCGCTCCAAATATACAGCCGCTCTTCAGAATTGGTAGGCCGGAGGGCCAAATTGGTAGGACCGAGATAGAATTTGGTTGACATAATTTATTACAATTTTCCTAGGTGTAATTAATTTGGTTTGGATGGTCCTCCCGTCATTAAGGAAAATGAGAGAAAATGGGGTCGTGGGCTGGTTTTCGGGGGAATTGAAACCTTTAGCCTTGCAACTCCAAAATATCTGAAAACGATTGAAGGCATTATAATACAAGATGAAGGGAGGTACTTTTGTAGTGTGCTCTACCATGATTAATTCCAGATATAATCCAACATATCATCATGTCATTTTCGACTTGTAATCAAATCACCCCAACTGAAACATACGGAGTATGATCTAATTTCCCCTAGTTTTATTATCTGGAATGACATGGAAACTCGTCTCATTCAGCATTATTTCTGTGAGCAGGGTAGGTGATACAAACAACCCTAAACCCTACGGACATGCACAACAATACCGAATTAGGATGAGGTATGTATACTTTAATAAATCTTTGAAAGAATAGTAAACTCTACAGACATGCACATGTATACTATCATGCACGTCTTGCATTCGTGTACAATGACGTTCAGAAATCTAGCAATCAGGTTGTTTTAATCTGGTATCTAACTACTATATAATCTGGCAAGTAAGTGTCAACATTGGCAATTACCGACGAAAAAATAGTTTAAACATGTTAAGATGAAATATAGTTTCAAGGAAGATCCCTAAGATGAATTCTACTATATAATCGGGCAAGTAAGTGCCAACATTTGATAGTGCATTAACTTTGTGAATCAACAAGGGGAATAGATGCACCAGAGCTGAAAATGGAACACGGGGAGGAGTCAAGGAATGAGTTGGTGAAGCTTATTGGGGGGAAATATGTTACGATTAATGTGTATGGAACTGACCAGTATGGACGATATCTTGGCGACATCTACTGTGACGGCATCTTTATCCAAGTGAGACAGAAAATGCTGATCTGGTTCATGCATCTTTCGATCTTATTTTCCTCTATTGTTTTTTCTGGGGGGGGTGGGGCGGAGAAAGTGATGTGTTTGGTGTCTAAATTCTTCAGGAAACAATGCTGAAAAAGGGCTTCGCCTGGTATTTCAGAACAAGCGAGAAACGTCCTGAATTGGAAAGAGTGAGATATTACATCTTATATTTTCTTACGTTACGATCTCTTGTTCAAGATGACTATAACTTAAGAATCAGTGGTCATAACGCCAAGGCGCGTGGCCATATGATGTGATTTCCCCTACTTTAATTACAATGAGCACTGAGTTTCTTGCTTACATTTTGATTAACTGTTTTCTTTAGTGGGAGAAAGAAGCGAGAGAAGCACGCCTAGGGCTTTGGTTATCAGATAATCCTCAGAAACCATGGGAATGGAAGAGGGATCACCCGCGAAACAACAGAAAGGAGAGTGCAAATGACATTCAGGTACGCTCAATTTCCAGTTTTTGAATGATATACTAGAGTCATGGTTTTGGCAGCGAGGTTCACCAGGAGTTTCATGCATACATATCTGCAAGCTCATTATATCTTCATGATACAATAACGCTAAAATCAATACATTTGGCAATACATACCAAATTACTAATCACCTTCCAAACTGAATGTGCCATGTCAAGCTAAATGTATTAAGTTGGCCAATGCCATGTCAAGCTAAATGTGCATTATTTTCAATGTGAATAATGGCACTTGTAGATAGTCCAACTTGATGGTTGCATAATTTCTTGCAGGTTGAATCGCAGAGCCCCCGCAACGAGAGTATTGAAAATCTATCATGGCAGATAAGTAAAGATATGGAGACCCTTGGTAGGGATTGGAAAAAGAAACTGGAAAATTTTGTGGCTGACAACATAAAACTAAGTGATCATCTTCAGGAGTTGAAGAGAAATAAAAAGGAGGCTGAGGACCGAGCTAAGGAGTTAGAGAAGAAAATGGGAAGTGTTGTGGCTGACAACATCAAACTGAATGACCAGCTCGAGGAGTCAAAGAAGAATAAAATGAAGGCCGACGATCGAATTTTGAAGTTGACCTATTTTTCTGAAAGCGTTGCGGCCATAAATATGGGCTTACACGATAAGCTAGAGAAGTTGAAGGAGAAGAATAAAAAGGCAGAGGATCGAGCTGAGGGGTCGGAGAAGGAAATGGAAAGTGTCGTTGCTGTCAACAGGGAACTGAATGATCAGCTCCAGGAGTTGAAGGGAAATAAAAAGATGGCCGAGGACCGAGCAGCGGAGTTGCAGTTTTCTTATGGTAGCGTTGCAGCTGCAAACATGGATTTGCAGGAGACGTTGGAGGAATTAAGGGAGAAGAATAGACAGGCCGAGGACCGAGCTAAGGAGTCGAAGAAAGAGATGGAAAGTGTTGTGGCCGACAACATAAAACTGAATGGTCAGATTCAGAGATTAAATAACAAGGTTTCGAACGCTGCTAGGAACAGTAAAAAGAAATTGCAAAGCGTTATAGCTGCAAACGTGGATTTGAGTCGTAAACTTCAGGAGCTGTTGAAGAATAATGAAAATGCCAATGAGGACAGAGGTGAGAAGTCGGAGAAGAATACGGAAAATGGTGCAGCTGAGGAGCGAGACTTACAAGGCATAACACAGGAGAAGGGTGGACAAGCTGTGGAGACCCCATCGGCAGCACCTCCAGCCAAGGATTATGGCGAGAAAGAAACCACTGTGTGGCGGAAGAAAACGGTGGCAGCGACATCTTAAGCACCTCCAGGTAAGGTCACTGTGAATGGACCATGAGCTACATGTGTGACTGTAAAAGTTGAATGGATGACTATGTGTTGCTGCAAATTTCATTGCGAATAGACCATGAGCTACGTCTTATGTTTGACGTTGAACCACTAATGTCGTCCTCGGCTGGCATCACGTACGTGCGACTCTATTGCTTTGGTCGGCCTGCACAAATGCCCTTCGTTTCATCTGCTCGCATGGTCGGGAGAGCAATTGGCACCACTTGGCAATGGTTTAAGAAAATTATGATTGATTTGTGGGGCCCTCCCGTTAAGGAGAATCCCCTATAAAAAAATTAGCGTATGCTGCTAATTGCAGTGTGCACACGGTATTCTTTAGTAAAAGGCGAAAGAATAGTTCGCTTTGTGCCCGCTGCGCAGCTGCGTGATTTTGAATGGTAGCCCTGGCCTTCCTTATATACTGCTCGCTAGTCGCGCTGTGCTAGCGAAGTAGCGGTGTGGGACTAATCTCCTCCGCTTGTGGGTGCAAAAGGCAGATGCGTTCGCGGACGGGCAACCCAGTGGGCTTCTGGGCCTGGTGAATGTGCCGGGAGCAGTGAGAAGCCTGTGGATTTTCTTTTAACCAACACAAGAAACATGTTCCGCTCAAAAAAAAAAAAAAAACACAAGAAACATGAGAAATTGTGAACTTGATCATCTCTCGCTCACTCCATGTGAAATTGTCACTAGTTTTACACCCACGGATTTATATTCCATCGGCATTATCCACTTGGACGAATCTTATGCGTGTCAGCAGCGCATCATTATCGATTTATTTTTGCTGCTATTAAAAACAATGCTATCAGGCATCACGCTACCAAATTCAAGCTGCGCGAGGTAGAGCTTCTACGTATATGCAGCCAAATCAATCGAATACACGCAAGACAATCCACACCCACAAAACGAAACATGCAGGAGAGCCCTGGGATCACCATTTAGCCAAGCTGTCAACGAACAACGTTAATTCTTTCAGCTCCCCGCCGACCATGCCGACACAACCGAGCCAAATATCTAAACAGTACATACACTGGGCTAACAACCTAATCACAACGTGAAAACTAGTGCTCAGAGTGTGTTTACACAGCCAAAAGGAACAACACCCGTCTAACCCACTAACACCATGCCCTGAGGATTCACAGCTTCAAAAGGCTTCAGGAGAAGAGCCTCCGGGACCATGTTGGGACGGCCGCCGGTTGTGTGGCGGCTGATACGAGGCTAGCCGCTTTCTCTTTTGCTTCCAGTATCCGGGCTCCCTTGGGGTCAGCCAAAAGGGACTTCTGGAAGGACTGCGGAAATCCTGTTGCGATGATGGTCACGTGGATCTCGCCGGTATAACGGTCGTCGACGACAGCGCCGAAAATTATGTTTGCCGAGGGATCAGCCAAACTTGTCACGATCTGCGCAAAGCGAAGAAGTGGTTATTCTCAAAACTGTTGAAGTATAGCACTTGAATGTTAAACACCTAATAAAAATTCATGTATTCGTCTATAACTCTCTCAATGTTCTCATGACGTTCCTGGAGACCATTGAAGAATCAAGCCAACAGTAAGGAGTCCTACACACACCTGAGAGACCTTGTTCACTTCTTGCAAAGTGATGTCCTTCCCGCCAGTGATATTGTACACGACACCGGTAGCGGCCTCAATGGATGACCCTATCAAAGGGGCAAGAGTTGCCTGCTCAGCAGCTTCTTGAGCCCGGTTTTTGCTGGAAGAAACACCAACTCCGAGCATGGCAGTTCCAGAATTTTTCATGATAGCTTTCACATCAGCAAAATCAACATTCACAAGCCCAGGTATCTGCAGAGGTTACACCATAAGTATTATGTCATCACAGCTAAGTTACTGCATCATAGGGAAGGGTAAACCCCACCGTGATAATGTCTGATATTCCTTGGACGCCCTGACGAAGGACATCATCTGCAAGGAGAAATGCATCTTGCAAGGGCATATTTTCATCAGCACANGATAAAACTTGAACTCCCTTGACAGATTCAAGGACGCCCAAGCACACATGATTATCTTGACAATTCAAGAACTCTCACGTCTTTATTGATAGAGAAACTAGACGAACATCCGAGACGCCGTCATGGGGGCCAACCCCGTAGCTGGTGGTGTGAGCTTCAGGATTACAAGATTTAATTCAACCAAAGCTAAGAAACCCTAATGCGCCCAGCCCGTTATATAGATGAGGTGGGGGCGTACTGGCGCGGTACTGTAGCTACAGTACCGACCTAGTTGGTGCGCCCCACTACTGGGCCGAGCTAGTTCGGTTGGACAGGCCCAAACCACACTTATTAAAATAGCAAAGACAAATAAATTAGACTGCACCTCCTCCGTCATGCCCATTCTCCTCCCCCTTCAAGAAGCGTTGTCCCCAAGCGCTGAGGGTCTGCCAGAAAGGGTGGCGCCAGATAAGCAACATCGCCGCTCTCCATCCCCAAGCCTCGCCAGTCTTCCACACCTCATCCTCCCTCTCGACTAGCTTGACTGCCCTTGGCGCTCTTCGGTCTTCGACGCCGTCAACCTGATGGAGACACAAGCATCCTCCAAATGCAAACTGAAGGTGCAGCATGCTATCACCCAAAACACACAGAACAAACTCCTGTACGCTATGGATCCAAATAAGCAATGAAACACCTGAGTATACACCCGTCTGAAAAACCCGTGTCTCTTTATTTTCTTTGTCCTTTCTTTCCTCATACAAATTGCGCCATCGACTGAACTGAAATATCAGGTAAATAGTACCAATCAGATGTGCACCAAATTGTTTGCCTTACGATCACTAGATGCCAGCAAGTCTGTTTTTTTTATCTTTGCTAGCTGGACACCAGCACACCAAAGGAAGACAAATCCGATCCAATCTTTCCTTTCCTATATATATTTTTTCCTGGACTCTGCACCTGGACTTCACGATCGCTGCGTCAATCGTGTCACACGTGGGACTCTGGAAAGGAACACCCGGCCATGTCCAACTACTGCTCCTTCCCTCATGATCAGATCGTGCTCCTCCTAGCGCGGCGGCCGCTGATTTCACAAGACAACGCGGATCAACATCCACATGATGTTCCTCTGCTGCTTTCCTCGTGATCAGCACCACCACGACGTGACGAAGCTGGATCCGAATCGATCTTCACCCTGCAGCCGATCCTGATCTTCTGGACGCTTTCCGTCTATGCGGGGCGAGCATAGGCCGGATTTCCGGGGACTAGGCCGACGTAAACTTTTTCTGGTTCGTTGTTTCCTTCCTCGCCTTTCGCCTGCGCCCCTCAGAACGATCTGTGACGAACGCCGCCTTCTTCCTGGTAACTTGACGAGCTGGTCGTCCACAATCTTCACCAACAATAAGGCGGCGGCGTACCAATGGCAGCCACTACAAATCGAACAGAAAAACCAAACAACAAATCAATCTGCACCGTGTCAACCTGGCGCTCTGATACCACATGATGAGGACTGTTTTCCCGATCTTTCCACGATGCACCTTGATGATCCATAGGACCGATAAAACTTGAACTCCCTTGACAGATTCAAGGGACGCCCAAGCACACATGATTACTCTTGACAATTCAAGAACTCTCACGTCTTTATTGATAGATAACTAGACGAACGTCCGAGACGCCATCATGGGGCCAACCCGTAGGCTGGTGGTGAGCTTCAGGATTACAAGATTTAATTCAACCAAAGCTAAGAAACCCTAATGCGCCCAGCCCCTTATATAGATGAGGTGGGGGCGTAGTGGCGCGGTACTGTAGCTACAGTACCGACCTAGTTGGTGCGCCCCACTAATGGGCCGAGCTAGTTCGGTTGGACAGGCCCAAACCGAACACTTATTAAAAATAGCAAAGACATAAATAAATTAGACTGCCCTCCTCCGTCATGCCCTATCACAACTCACATGCACTCTCACTCAAGTGGGCTAGGTGGCTCTCATTCTCACTTGGGATTGGTGCTATCATCATTCGAGCACATAGGGATAGGCTTGGTAGACTCAAACTCCATTCGCCGCCTTGGTTGAAGGGACACTCCCATGCTCAACTCTTCACTTGGCTCGCCGTCACAAGTGGTAGCCTCTTCAATGCTCGCCTCCATGGTCGAAGGGAAAATCCCATGCTCGACCGTCTTCTCGCCATCTTCATGGTCACCATGTTGTAGTGGTGTGGACAATAAGCTCGGTGAAGAGTCATGTGAGGGCTTGAAACTTGGATAAGCCGGCGATGAGTCCTCACGGATGGTCTTTAGCTCGGCTTGCTCGATCTCGAAGTTGGCATTGTCGGTGTCGAGCTTGGTCTTCAACTTGTCGAGGTCGGCTTTGAGTTTGAGAAGCATGCCCTGGTCCTTCTTGAGTGTGATCTACTCTTGGATCCCTTTTGGTTATGGCACGCGGAAGAGACTCCTCATGATGTGTACTTGCCGCCAACTTGCATGTGGGAGTAGTTTCTTGATGGCGTGGCCTTGAGTGGCTTGAGTCCTCATAGTGACGTCGATGATGATCATGAGTAGACGTACGCCGATGACGTTTTGGTGTTCTTGACGAAGACTCATCTCTGATGGGGGGATACTTTATAGGTAGGCCCATGGACCCTGAAAGTAGACCCGCCAAGGACCAAGAAGGCCAAAGCCGAGTCACATATCAAGTCGCATGGGCTGGGCTGGAGACAAGAGCCGACCTAGGCCCATGATGAAGAAAGGACCTCGTCACGGAGGAGTCCAAGTACAACCCGGAGTCTAAACTTGGAGACCAAGACGTATAGTAGGACTCCGTGTTCTAGTATGACTCGGTGTAATGGTAAGTCCAGGACCCGGCGTCTTTATAAGCGGGGTCCTGGACCTTAGATCAATAGCTTCAACCATAGAGAAACCCTAGCCACCAGAGAGAAGTCGCCGGCTCCTAAGTTGTGGGAGCCGGGTCCTTGTAATCGAGATACAATCAAGAGCAATAACATAGAAGCAGGAAGTAGGTCTTTACCTCGAATCAGAGGGGCCGAACCTGGGTAAATCCTTGTTCCTTGACGAGATTAACCGTTCCCACGTACTTCAATCACCAATGGCCCCAGAACTCATCTTCCCGGAGGAAGAACTTGCCGTGACAACCCCACGACAGTTGGCGCCCACCGTGGGGCCTACGGTGACGAAAGGAGTTGAGATCGTTGGAGCTGCTCGTCGAGCTATGGAGAAACTCGCCATCGGGCGGGTCTACACTGATGAGCATGGAGAGACAGAGATCGATGACTCAGGCTGGACCTCGGAGATGAACGAAGTCGACGAGGGCTATCAGCTTGTCTTTGGAGGAATCAACGTGTTCGTCGGGATGGTGTGCGCGTCGGGTCTTCGCGAGAACTCGGCGGAGTCGGTACCAGAGCTAACTGTTATTGTCGAGTCCGACGGCGAGGAGTCGGTCGGAACTTCAGAGGTCGGCATCATCGCCGAGTCTGAGGGACCCCTAGCTGAGGAACCAGATGTGATGCAAGAGTCAGATTCAGATTATGATGCAGATTCAGAGTCCATCCTACCCTTGTTTGAAGATCGGCTTGGGTACGGGATAGAGGAAGAGGATTATGAGGAGTCGCCAGTACGCGCTCGTGTTGTGGGAGTCTACATGTCTGGAAACACTGGGAATCAGTTTGATCCAACTCTATTGACAAAGGAGATTAATGCAAGTAATGCCGCAGAGAGGGCGGCCGAGTTAACCAACGCTCGTGCTGCGTTGGAGAAGCAACTAGCTGATATCACAGAGGCAAACCGTAGACTAGCTGCAGAGCAGGCCCGAGTCCAAGATGAAGCTCAGGTCGTGCGGAGGCGCCGCGAGGAGCTTACTTCAATTCAGCATCGCCGAGCCAGGAGTCGCTTGCATGATGGAGTCCACATCAATCCAACCAATTTATTCACCACACCCAATGGTCCAGGCAGAGGAGCCGGACTAGGAGGCTCAGCGGCAGCAGGAGGCGCCGCAGGAGGAGCCGGAGGAGCACCACCACCACCACCACCACCACCCCCCAGAAGGATCGGGAGGCAGCCGTGCCAACGGACCACCGCCTGAAGGAGGAGTCGGAGGAGGAGCATCTGGTGGCTTAGGGTCACAGCCTAACAGATTTCATACTCCAGAAGGACATTACTCTAATCCTATGGACAACGTGCATGCGGCGACTCTGAGATTGGAGAATATTGTGGTACCAGAGGGACCAGCAGGACAGGAGACTCGCGAGGCTATCGAGTTACTGAAAACAGCTTTGACTCAGCAAGCTTTGTATCCAACTTTTCCAGATGCAAGTAGGCTACATTCAACACCCTTTAACTCAGGTACGAGGAGTCGGCACGGCGAGTCCAACCCGGCAAACTCTACGAGTGCAAGGCGTCGTGAACTAGCGAGGAATCGTGCAAACATACCAACTGCTTCACAAGCTCAGCTAGTGGTTGATGAAGCAAGGCAACGACGAGAGAGAGAAGCAGCAAGAGCTCGGGAGGCAGAGAGGGACAGAGCGTTAGTGGGTGCAGCCAACCCGCCTCAGCCAACCCGGGTCCACGAGGAGGTGACTTCTCCTGGTGCTTCCCCAGCATTAACAGGACCAGAGTGTTTGTCCGATGCCATCAGATCCGAGTCCTTCCCTAGCAGTTTCAAGGAGCCGCGCAAGGTTCCAAACTATGAGCCAAACATGGACCCGACCTCTTGGTTGGGTACATACGAGATGGCGATGAGCATTCGCAATGCCACAGGTAATCTGTGTGCCAAGTTCATGTATCTTATGATGGAGGGAGCAGCCAAGGTGTGGATGCGCAACTTGCCTCCTAGGTCAATCAACTCTTGGGAGCAATTGAAGGCGGCTTTTATTCAGAATTTCCAAGGCACATGCAAGAAACTCAGCACCATCGAGGACCTAGAGCGGTGTGTCCAGAGGAAGGGCGAGTCAGCAAGGCACTGGATGAAGCGAGTCTCAGAGATCATTAACTCCTCACAAGGACTCCCACCAGTTTCAGTGTTAATGGCGATGGAGAGAAATTGCAGTTACAATCCCTTGAGTTGGAAGCTAGGTCGTATGAAGGAGAGCCTGAATCAAGGTATTCCCCTTACGATTGGTGAGATCATGGCAGGTGCTAATAAGCACGCTGCCACAGACAAAACAAAGGATCAGGAGGAAGGAACTAAAGGACAAGGTGGCAATGGTCAGAATCAGAACCAGAATCAGAACCAGAATCAAGGTGGTAGCAAGAGGCCATATGGAGACAACTCTGACCTAGTGGCCAACACAAACACTGGAGTCAGACGTAAGGACAATAATTCTGGTGGGTACCAAGGCCGCACTCCAAGCACAGAGGAGGTCTTGAGAATTCCATGCCCTAAACATGCCAAGAACGGTAGATGCGGTCATACCCTGGGACAGTGCGTAGATTTGCAGCGCGCCAGGTTCCAAGGGCCAGGAGGAGGTAACAACAATGGTGGATATAGAGGAAACAACGGAGCCGGAGGACCCGGCAATAACGGTGGAGGAGCCGGCAATAACTCAAACCAACCTCAAGGAGGAGGTCACCAGCAGGGCGGGTTCCAGCAGAACCCGAAGCAGCTCAATGATGGCAATGGTCAGTATTATGTCACAACTCGGCAGCACAACCCGAGTCGTGGCAGCTACCATGTCTTCACAACTAGTACGTCCAAGCGTTCCAAGAAGTTGAAAGTCAGAGCAGTTAATGCAGTAGAGCCGGCCCTTCCACAGTGGCTCAGGTGGTCAGAGCAAACCATCACATGGAGTCGGGCAGATCATCCTCCAAGAGTCGACGAGCCAGGGCAGCTAGCCTTGGTAGTGGCACCTCAAGTTGGGGGCTATACATTGAACAAAGTGCTTATGGATGGTGGAAGCAGTATCAACATCTTATATTACGACACATTCAAGAGGATGCAGCTGCAAGATAGACAGCTAATTCCAACAGAGACAGTGTTCCACGGGATAGTACCAGGGAAGTCGGCTAAGCCCATTGGTAAGATTTATCTTGAGGTTGCTTTTGGCACAGTGGAGAATTTTCGTTCAGAGATTATGCCCTTTGAGGTAGTGGACCTTAAGAGCCCATATCATGCTCTTTTTGGTCGACCTGCATATTTTAAGTTTATGGCCAGGCCATGTTATGTGTACTTGAAGCTCAAGATGCCAGGTCCAGCAGGAATCATCACAGTTAATGGCAGCAGACAGATGGCATTGGAGTGCGAGTTAGGTGATGCAGCTATGGCTGAGACAGCTTGTGCTCAAGAGGAGCTGAAGTTTTACAAGGCAAACGTGGATCCGGAGGACAACTCGGTCCTTAAGAAGCCGGCCACAGAGGAGAAGATGAAATTCAAGTCAGCTCAGGACACAAAGCAAGTCGACTTCACCCCTGGTGACTCTTCCAAGCAGTTCACCATTGGGGCACACCTCTCTGATAAATAGGAAAGCGCGCTCGTCGAGTTCATCCGTGAGAACCGGGACGTCTTTGCATGGAAGCCATCTGACATGCCAGGAGTCCCGAGAGAACTCGCCGAGCACAGCTTACACGTTAATCCTAATGCAAGACCAGTTAAGCAGGGTCTGCGCAAGTTTCATGATGACAGGAGGAAAGCCATAGGAGAAGAGGTGGCTCGGCTCCTCGCAGCCGAGTTCATCAAGGAGGTCTTTCACCCAGAGTGGGTGGCCAATCCAGTGTTGGTACCAAAGAAGACAGGAGAGTTGCGGATGTGCATCGACTTCACGGGCCTGAACAAGCATTGCCCTAAGGACCCGTTTGCACTACCTCGCATAGACCAGATCATCGACTCCACAGCGGGGTCAGAGTTGCTTTGTTTCTTGGATGCATATTCAGGGTACCATCAGATCAGACTCAACATAGAGGATGAGCTGAAGACGTCCTTCATCACGCCCTTTGGAGCATTTTGTTACACAACAATGCCCTTTGGACTCAAGAATGCAGGAGCTACATATCAGAGATGTATTCAGAATTGTTTCAAGAAACAGATTGGAAGGAATATTCATGCTTATGTGGATGATGTAGTTGTCAAGTCTCAGAAAGCCGACTCTCTGATAGCAGACCTGACAGAAACATTTGAGAACCTACGCAAGTATAAGATGAAGCTCAACCCGACCAAGTGTGTTTTTGGAGTCCCTGCTGGCAAACTCCTAGGCTTCATCGTTTCAGAAAGAGGCATTGAGGCAAATCCAGAGAAAATCAAGGCTATCCATAACTTGCAGAAGCCGACTTGTCTGAAGGACGTTCAAAAGCTCACTGGATGTGTGGCAGCTCTAAGCAGGTTTATTTCAAGACTCGGGGAGAAGGCGGGTCCTCTCTACCGACTCCTGAAGAAGTCAGATAAATTCCTATGGGATGAAGAGGCTGACCGTGCTTTTGAGGAGTTGAAGAAAACTTTATCAACAGCACCAGTGCTTGCAGCTCCTACAGATAAGGAGCCCATGCTATTATATGTAGCTGCCAACGAGAGAGTTGTCAGTGCAGTAGTAGTTGTGGAACGTGCAGAGGAAGGAAAGGAGTACCCAGTGCAGAGACCTGTCTACTACATCAGTGAAGTCCTCACAGAGTCAAAGCAAAGGTACCCTCAGTGGCAGAAACTAGTTTATGGAGTTTTTCTTGCAAGTAGAAAGCTCAAGCATTATTTCCAAGAGCATCCAATTAAGGTGGTGAGTTCAGCACCGCTGGCAGATATTATACGCAACAGAGAGGCAACAGGGCGAGTCGCCAAGTGGGCAATTGAGTTGGGTCCTTATCATATCACATATGAGCCAAGGACAGCGATCAAGTCTCAAGCTTTGGTTGATTTTGTCAATGATTGGACAGATTTTACATCTTCACCAAGCACCCCTTGCAGCAAGTATTGGACAATGCACTTTGACGGGTCCAGACAGTTAGAAGGCTCAGGAGCCGGCGTGGTGTTAACCTCACCTAAAGGAGATAAGTTAGCATATGTCCTTCAGTTACACTTTGATTGCACCAACAACATGGCAGAGTATGAGGCTTTGCTACATGGCCTGCGTTTGGCCAAGGAGATGAACATCAAGCGTATTAGGTGCTTTGGAGACTCGGATCTCGTAGCTCAGCAAGTGTCTGGAACTTGGGACTCGAAGGATGCAAACATGGCGGCTTATAGAAGAGCAGTCGAACAGATAGCCGGGTTCTTTTCTGGTTATCAAGTGGAGCATATTGACAGGCGCAAGAACGAGGCCGCTGATGCGTTATCACGACTCGGCTCTCGTCGAGAGAAAGTACCACCAAATGTGTTTTTGGACGAGCTTCATCATCCTTCAGTCAAGCTGCCCACAGAGGAGGAGTTAGCTTTTCCAGACCCAGAGTCGGCACTTGTTGCAGCAGTACGAGCAATCCCAACATGGACAGAGCCCTACCTAGCATATCTCCTGCGGGGTGAACTCCCAAAGGATGAAGTCAAGCGAAAACAACTCATCAGACGATGCAAGTCCTACACAGTCATTGATGGCGAGTTATATAGAAGAAGCGTTACTGGAGTCTACCAGAGATGTGTGTCTCCAGAAGAGGGCAAGCAAATACTGCAAGAGATTCACGCAGGAGATTGTGGTCATCATGCATCCACTAGATCCTTGGTGTCAAAAGCTTTCAGACACGGGTTCTTTTGGTTGACAGCACATTTAGATGCAGAGAGGATAGTTCGAGTCTGTGATGGATGTCAAAGGTACGCAAGGCAAGACCACGTGCCAGCTCAAGAACTCAGAACCATCCCTATCACTTGGCCATTTGCAGTTTGGGGACTCGACATGGTGGGCCCTTTCTCAAAGTCGCCTTGTCAGAAGACCCATCTGCTAGTAGCAGTTGACAAGTTCACCAAGTGGGTGGAGGTGGAACCCGTCAGCAGAGTCGACGGTGCATCAGCTGTGAGATTCTTCAAGAAGATAGCAACACGTTTTGGGTATCCTCACAGCATCATTACAGACAATGGTACCAACTTATCAGTTGGGGAGATGGCCAAATTTTGTGGTGAGAACAACATCAGACTCGACCTAGCCTCAGTGGCACATCCACAGTCCAATGGACAAGCAGAGAGGGCAAATCAGGAGTTGTTGAAGGGAATTAAGCCTCGGCTCCGAGTCCCTTTGCTAAGAGCCGCCGGGTCTTGGGTTGAGGAGTTACCAGCAGTGCTTTGGAGCATCAGGACGACTCCTAACAGATCTACTGGCTTCACACCTTTCTTCATGGTGTATGGAGCAGAAGCTGTCTTGCCAAGCGACTTGTTGCATGACTCGCCACGAGTCGCCAATTACGTTGAGACAGAAAACGAACTCGCCCGCCAGGACTCGGTCGATGCACTTGAGGAAGCAAGGGAGTTAGCCCTTGAGAGATCAGCAGTTTATCAGCAGGACTTGCGGCGATATCACGCACGCAGAGTCAAGACCCGGACTTTCCAGGAAGGAGACTTAGTGCTTCGCCTTGTCCAGAGTAAGGAAGGGATGCACAAGTTATCTCCACCATGGGAAGGACCGTTCATCATAAGCAAGAATCTGAACAACGGATCGTACTATCTAATGGATGTGCGAGAGCCGGCAAGTGTAGGCAAAGGAGCTGATACAGCTCATACTCTAGATCCTTATGCAGAGGCAAAGAGGCCTTGGAACATAGCTCAGCTACGTCCATATTATACCTAAGTTGTAATAGATTCATGAGTTGAAAGGCAATGAGCCCAGTGAGCCATGCCTAGATGTAATCAAATTATTATGATCAAATGAAATAAAGCCGGCTTTTGTGAACATGAGTCCTTTAGTCGAGTCACCCAGTGAGTGCGCTTTGTTCTTTAAATTTTGATCATCAGGTTCTTGGGGGCTTGCTTTTCAGTGAAAAAAGTTAAGCTTAAACTCTTGGACCCGGCACAGTAGCCGAATTTTCCTAGTTTTCTCGCTGGTAAGTCAGATGCATCCTGCACAATATGATCTATCTACAGGCATGACTTGTTTCTCTCTCTTATGGATCCTAAGGAACATATGAGTTAAGAACCTGTCAGCATAAACTGTAAGAGAAGTCATGCAGGGCCTACTTATTCATCAGTGAAAAACTAGACGGGTTATAAGAACCAAGCCGATTGGCACAAATTCAAAATAGCTAACAAGCTAAATAGTTTAAAGCACCAGTAGTGCATCATTACAGCCCAAAGTAGCTAACAAGCTACATAGTTTACAGCCATCAGAAATAAATTATTACAAGCTAGAGTCATCTAGAGAATTGTCTTTTAAAGGAGCTGAGTCCTTGACTGGAGCTGTGGAGTCCTTAGCTGGAGACTTGTCTTTCGCCTGTGCAGCAGATGCAGAAGTCGACTTCCCAGGAGATTTTGTGGCAACTTTCTTCATCTGATAGCCAGTTCCCCTCGGGTTCTTCATGTGTTTGCTCAACTCCTCTTGAATTTGGGAGCCGCCAGTTGCGACTCTTGAAGGGGTGGGCGCAGCAGGAGTCTTCAGCGTGGGCTCTGCACCAGTCAAGTCGCCAGTCCTAGGAGCCGCTGGAGTGGAAGAGCTTGGCCCAGTTGATGGGGCACCAGTCATATCCTGTGAGGGACGCCCAAAGTTTACGATTGGAGGAACTCCTGGATTAACCCTTTTGTTCTCCAAGTCATAGTGATGAACCCATACCTCCGGGTCCATCTTATTGGCGATTTCACAGGCGTAAGGCCGCACTAGCAACTCCTCAGCCTTAAAGTCATCTTGGGTGAAGGGTTTGCCATCTTCATGCTGCTCTGGCTTCCCCATAGTGAGCATTGCTGGCTCCAGAACAGTGGGGTAGTAGCTGTGGGCCAGTGCAAGTATTCTTATGGCAGATCTCCTCATGGCAGATTGTTTCCACAAGCGCATGTACCCTGGAGCTCTTGACAACTCATCAACCAATCGTTCAGGCTCCTTGGGATACTTGCCCTTGGAGTTAAGATATTTTACCACAGAGCGAGCACCCTCCTGCAGCCCGTGGCAGTGGTCCAGCATGGCATGGAGTTGTTGGCTAGTTGGCAGCTTGAGTTTTGGGGAGTCAGCCCCTGCAAAGTAAGAGAAGTCAAAAGTCATAAGTCATTGAGTTCTTTGTGTCAAGCTAAAAGAAGGCAAGTGCAATAACTTACCAAAGATATGATGACACATCGCCTTAATCCCCTTTTGGCATACATCCAAGACGGGCTCTCAGATCAGTGTGTGCCTTCTGGGCAGCCTTCTTTGCTTCTGCCGACTCTTTCTTCACCTTAGCTAGCTCAGCAGCTAGGGTTTGTAAATCCTTCTCCAGTTGGAGGGAATGCTGTTTCTCAGATTCAGCAGATTTGGCACTGGAAGCTGCTTCGTCTTCCAATTTCTTCATGTCTCTCTTCATCTTGGAGACAACAGTCTGAAAAAGCAGAAGTCATGAAAGGCAGAAGTCAGCAATGTATAAGTCGACAATTAAAAACAAGTCAGAAAAGTGCAAGTCAGATTTTTTACAAGTCAAATTCTATAACTCATGAGCTCCAAGACGTTACAAGTTAACAACTTGGCGCTTGGGGGCTACTCAGGAGTCAGATTTTTTCCAGACATGCAAGTCCTAGTGGAGAAGCCATAAGCTCCAAGTCGCCACAAGTTAGCAACTTGGCGCTTGGGGGCTACTGGCAGATTAGAATTTTTCCTCAAGTTAATTATGAATAGAGTGGACATATTTGCAGCTCCAAGTCGCCACAAGTTAGCAACTTGGCGCTTGGGGGCTACTCGCAGAGCAGAAATTTTTTCTTCAAGTAAGGTATCAGTGAGCAAAATATATTGGTAGCTCCAAGTCGTCGCAGGCTGACAACTCGGCGCTTGGGGGCTACTCGTGCAGAAATTTTTGGTCTAAGGACCCGATAGACAGTAAATTAGCAGCCCCGAGTCCTAGTAGAGCTAAGGACTCAGGTCTTGGGGGCTACATTATGCAAGTTTGTTCTGCCTACCAAGTGATTTGAGTTCAGGAGGAAGCACCTATCTTAGCTCCAAGTCACCAAAGATAGGGTGCTTGGGGGCTACTGTAATAGGAGACTAATGGATAGAGCATAAAGAGCATAAGTTAGAATGCTTACGTTATGAATCATCTCAAGGGCTCTGAGGGCTACTTGCTCCTCATCCTTTAGTTTGGCGGCTTGATCATTAAGCTCTATGGCCTCAATGTAGGCCTCGTTGAAGGATTTGTTGTCGGATATCCGGAGCCGGCTATAGTCAGTAGAAGATTTTGCTGGTTCAGTGTTCAGCCGAGAAGTGGGAGCCACTCTTTCTTGACTCGGAGGCACCTGAACAGTAGTAGTTGGAGTTCCACCCCCAGATGAAGATGGGATCACCACAGGAGTCTCCAACCGAGTCTTTGGAGCGGACTCGGGAACAGGGGGAGTCCCAGTAGCTGTTGCACCAGCAGATGTGGGAGTCGTAGGAGCTGTCTTTGTACTCGTCGTCTGAGAAGTCGACGGCGGTACAACTCCTCGGCCGGAAGTCACATCGTCCATGCCTGGTAGCTTGGAGACCTTGGCGCAGGGCCGGGCTCTGAGACAGGACAGATTAAAAGTCAGATATTGATTAAAGATAAATATAGATGACATGCTAGTAAAAACCAAGGAGAAAGGTTATACCCAACATTTGTCTCAAGATCCAAAGCTTCTTGAGAGTCAGAAGAGAAGATTGACATTCCTGACACATAGGAGTCAGCTTTCTCAGAAGGAGAGATCGACTTCCTCTGGTGTGATACAGGTAGAGGAGGAGGAGACTCTGCAGGGCCACTTGAGCGCAGTTTCCTTTTCTTGGCAGCAAGGACTTGCGCAGGAATTTCTTCGGGCTCGCTGGAAGAGCTGCTAGATTTGCGGACTCGTGAGGCGGGCACCTTAGGCACAGCAGCCCGGGACCCACTTTTTGGAACCGGAGGAGTCGGGGAGCGACTCTTGGCATCTGATGACTCCTCAGATGGAGTGGTTTGGGCTCCTGCAGGGCTCGATTCGGTATGCTCCTTGTCAGCATACTGTGCTTCAGAAGAGGACTCCTCCTCAACGACATTGACAGTGGGAGCCTCAGGGGAGGACTCCTCATCTTCATTCTCATCACCAGCAGCAGTAGCCTCTTTAGAGGACTCCTCGCTGGCTTCTTCTTCCTCAACAATCTCTGCAGCAGCAGAGGTGCTCCCTTTGCCCTTGTCAGTTTCAAGGGCCGACTTCCAGAAGGAGTCGGTAAGCTGCAGAGAGGAAACAGAAAGTTTGAGTTAGCAGATTGAGATAATACAAGCAAGCAAGAAGGAAAGGCAGTTAAAGTACTTACAGCAGGAGCTGGGCAGGTAGAGCAGAAAGGCTGAAGCCCAAAGTGGGCTTGGTCCTTCACCATCTTTCCGGTCAGCTTCTTGATCAATCGACCAAGTTCAGGACCGTCAGACAACTTATCAGTCATCCTAAGATCATCAGTGACACACCTGGTATACGAGCAGATGAGCCGAGTCCTAGGACTCAGCGGTTGAATTTTCCAGGTGGTCCAGCAGCGGACGAGATCCATGTTTTCCAGGTCATGAGAGAGGAGAGCCCGGATTCTAAGGATCAAGGACTCGACTTTGGGCCGGGCGGCCTCTGAGCACCTGGCTTTCATAGCGGGAGTCACCTCCAGTCGGCTCTCAGAGAATTGGGGGAGCTTAGGTTCATCCTCAGGAGAGGTGTCCTTGCAATAAAAGAAGGACTTTTGCCAGTCCTTGATGCGGTTTGGAAAAACTGGCTTAGGGAAGACAGAATTTAGGCGACGCTGGAGAGCTACAGCGCCGCACTGTAAGAGAGGGCCCCCGGAGGTTTCAGGTTGGGGGTTGCAGTAGAACAACTCGAGCCATAGATCTAAGTCAGGTTTGATCTGGAGGTAATCCTCACAGAGAACAACAAAATTGGAGAGGGTAAGGACAGAGTTTGGAGCGAGGTCATGAATGCGCAGCTTGTAGAACTCGAGGAGCTGGCGGAAGAACAAATTACCGGGGGGCGTGAAACCGCGGAAAAGATGCTCCGCAAAGATGACGACCTCGCCCTTCGCCGGAGAAGGCACCGATTCATCCCCAGGAGCTCGTGCCTTGACGCTTGATGGAAGAAGGCCCGCAAGGCGATGTGATTTCAGCTGCTCCGCCGTGATGGTTGAACCGCCCCAATCGGCGGAGATAGATCTCTTCGAGGAAGGTGCGGCGGCGGCGGCCTCGGCGGCAATGTCGACGATCCTGCTTCCAGAAGGGGCCTTGGCCTTAGAGGTGCCCTTGGTGGGGCGCTTGGGGGCCATGGTGTACGTGCGGTGCAAGAGGAAGCGCTGCGCGGGAAAGAAACAAGTGCAGGAGAAACGAGAGAGTTTGGGGAATGAGGGGGCAGTAGAGGTTTATGCTCTCACCCTTTGACATTTATAAGAGGGTAAAAACCCTAGAGGTATACAGTGGTGACCCGCGGTAAAACCGTGGATAACGATTCGATAGTTAAAGGATAAGGCTACAGAGATGGAAGAGTAGTCGGCTTGCTCCAGGAGGCCGAGTCCCATGACTTAAAGAGTTGAAAATTGACAGAGTGGTGCACAGGAATAGCCACAGACTCGGCCAAGTGCTATAAAGAGCTAGAGCGGTGGACTTGTGCGAAAGGACAGGACGGACTCATTTTATATATGTAATATGTTTTTATGCAGGAATTCATCTTGGAGCTAGCAGCAGGCGACTTTGAAGCCATTGGCTCAAGTGGAAGGAGTCGACCCAGAGAGTCGAACCAGCAAGTCAGAGGAAGCCGCCAAGCTGCGCCCAAGATAAATTCGGGGGCTACTGATGGGGGGATACTTTACAGGTAGGCCCATGGACCCGGAAAGTAGACCCGCCAAGACCAAGAAGGCCAAAGCCGAGTCACGTATCAAGTCGCATGGGCTGGGCTGGAGACAAGCCGGCCAAGGCCCATGATGAAGAAAGGACCCGTCCGGAAGGAGTCCAAGTACAACCCGGAGTCTAAACTTGGAAGACCAAGACGTAGAGTAGGACTCCGTGTTCTAGTGTGACTCGGTGTAAATTGTAAGTCCAGAGACCCGGCAGCCTTTATAAGCGGGGTCCTGGACCTTAGATCGGGAAGCTCTAAGTCCAACCAGTAGAGAGAAACCCTAGCCACCAGAGAGAAGTCGCCGGCTCCTAAGTTGTGGGAGCCGGGTCCTTGTAATCGAGATATATCAAGAGCAATAACATAGAAGCAGGAAGTAGGTCTTTACCTCGAATCAGAGGGGCCGAACCTGGGTAAATCCTTGTTCCTTGACAAGATTAACCGTTCTACGTACTTCAATCACCGATGGCCCCAGAACTCATCTTCCCGGAGGAAGAACTTGCCGTGACAACCCCACGACAAGTCTTCAATATAGGCTCGGCACCAGGAGCAGGAGCCGCCGGTGATGAGGAACTCGGTGCAGCAGACGAAGAGGGGACACCAGCTGAGTCCTATGAGGGGCGGCCAAATTTTACAATCTCAGGAGTCTCTGGAGCAACCCTTTTGTTCTCCAAGTCATAGTGATGAACCCATACCTCAGGGTCCATCTTGTTGGCAATCTCACAAGCGTATGGCCGCACCAGCTTTTCCTCAGCCTTGAAGTCGTCCTGGGTGAAGGGTTTGCCATCTTCATGTTGTTCTGGCTTTCCCATAGTAAGCAGTGCCGGCTCTAAGACAGTGGGTAATAACTGTGGGCTAGGGCAAGGATTCATATGGATGCTCTCCTCAAAGAAGATTGCTTCCACAGCCGCATGTACCCTGGTGCCCTAGACAACTCGTCCACCAGACGTTCAGATTCTTTGGGGCACTTGCCCTTAGCATTCAGATATTTCACCACAGCACGGGCTCCCTCTTGCAGCCCATGACAGTGGTCAAGCATCTCATGAAGTTGTTTGCTAGTGGGCAGCTTGAGTTTTGGGGAGTCAGCCCCTGCAGAAAGGAAATCAGTCATCGTCAGTCTAAAAGTAGTTCAGAAAAGTGCAAAGAAGGAGTAAGCAAAAAAGTACAAACTTACCGAATATGTGTTGGCACATGGCCCCAATGCCTTTGCGGCAGGTGTCAAAGACAGCTTTCAGATTGTTGTGTGCCTTTTGAGCAATTCTTTTGGCATCTGCAGATTCTTTCTTCACCTGCTCCAGTTGAGCAGATAAAGCTTTTAGATCCTTCTCCAATTGAAGAGAGTGCTCTTTCTCAGCTTGAGCAGACCTGGCACTAGCAGCTGCCTGGTCCTCTAGCTCCTTCATATCCCTCTTCATCTTGGAGATAAGGCTCTGCAATCACAAGTCAAATCTTTACAAGTCAGAATTGACAAGTCATAGCTTACAAGTCAGAATTGATAAGTCAGGATTTACAAGTCAGCGCAGAGAATTCATGAGCTCCAACTTGGCACTTGGGGGCTACTCAGGAGTCAAAATTTTCTTTTACAACCAGCAGGCATGGGTCCTAGTCAACAAGTCATCAGCTCCAAGTCGTCACAAGTCAACAACTTGGCGCTTGGGGGCTACTCGTAGAGCAGAATTTTTTTCTACAAGTTAAGTACCAGTAAATTGCACTGATTTGTAGCTCCAAGTCGTCGCAGGCTGACAACTCAGTGCTTGGGGGCTACAGTGTGCAAATTTTTTCTATACAGCAGTGGAGTTCAATTTCAAAGCAAAGCACCTATCTTAGTCACAAGTCACCACAGACAGGTGCTTGGGGGCTACTGCAATAGGAGGACGCTAGAAAGCATAAAGGGTAGAAGTCAAAAAGCTTACGTTATTAATCATGTGAAGAGACCTAAGGGCTGCTTGCTCATCATCTTTTAGCCTGGCGGATTGATCATTCAAGTCGACAGCCTGAGCATAAGCCTCAGAGAAAGACATGTTGTCAGACACTCGAAGTCGACTGTAGTCAATAGAAGACTTGGCTGGCTTGTCGTTTGGTTGAACAATGGGAGTCGCCTTCGGAGGAGCCAGATGAGCTTGATGTGCGGCGACAGGAGTCCCAGTCCCAGATGAGGGCTGGGCCACTAGTGGAGTCGTCTCCCGAGTCCTTGAAGGGGACTCGGGGATAGTGGGGGCCGTAGTGGCACCTGCAGATGCAGGTGTGGAGAGACCTGTCCTTGTGCTTGTTGTCTGAGAAGCCGAAGGAGGGACAGGCCGACGAGCCGACGTCACATCAGTCATGCTTGGGAGTTTGACGACCTTGACGCAAGGCCGAGCCCTGAAATAGATAAAGTCAGAAGTCGGCAATAAATCTAGAGAAAAGGAAAAGCAGAAGTCATTTGAATGCAAATACAGTAAACAGAGGAGTCATACCCAGCATTAGTTTCCAGGTCCAAGGAGGCCTGAGAGGCCGAAGAGGGCATAGACATGCCAGAGTGGTAGGAGTCGTCTTTGCTAGGAGGAGAAGCCGACTTCCGTTGGTGCGAAACTGGCAGAGGCTCAGGAGCATCTGCGGGCCCATCGGAGCGCAATTTCCTCTTCCTAGCAGCAACAACGCTCTGCACACGTTCTTCAGGCTTAGCAGGCGAGCGAGTTGATCCAAGGACTCGTGAAAGGGGTACCTTGGGGACAGCCTCTCGAGACACATTGGTATTGGAAGGAGGGGATGAAGAGGAGTGACTTCTCGCAGCTGAGGACTCCTCGGATGAGGTTGGCTGAGCAGCCGCGGCGCCTGTCGTGGGGTTGTCACGGCAAGTCCTTCCTCCAGGAAGGTGAGTTCGGGGGCCATCGATGCTTGAAGTACGTAGGAGAGATTAATCCCACCTAGGGACACAGATTTACCCAGGTTCGGCCCCTCTTGGTTAGAGGTAAAGACCTACTTCCTGCTTCTCTTTATTGCTCTGGATCTAATATCGATTACAGGGCTCCGGCTCCTCTCTGGGGATCCGGCGACTTGGTGTTTCTTTCTACTGGTTGGACTTATCGAACTAAGGTCCAGGACCCTGCTTATAAAGGCTGCCGGGTCCCTGGACTTACAGGTTACACCGAGTCACACTAGAACACGGAGTCCTACTCTACGTCTTGGTCTTCCAAGTTAAGGCTCCGGGTTGTACTTGGACTCCTTGCGGACGAGTCTTCTCTTCATCATGGGCCTTGGTCGGCTTGTCTCCAGCCCAGCCCATGCGACTTGATACGTGACTCGGCTTTGGCCTTCTTGGTCTTGGCGGGTCTACTTTCCGGGTCCATGGGCCTACCTATAAAGTATCCCCCCATCAGCGCCAGAAGCCGTGTGAGCATGCTCAGCAACAGGAGCCTCCGGGGAGGACTCACCCTCATCAATATCCTCTACAGTAGGAGCCTCTGGATAGGACTCCTTATCCTCATTGTCATCATCACCATCATTTGCAGCCGGGGCCTCCTGAGAGGACTCCTCGTCTGCATCATCATCAACATCCTCTGCCACAGTGGTTTGCTCTGTGACAGGGGTCTCTTCCTCAACCTCAGCCTCAGCTTCAGTTTCCTTCCTAGTGCCAGCTCCAGAGGCCGGCTTCCAGAAGGAGTCGGTAAGCTGCAAGAGAGTCAGAGAAAATGAGTTAACAAGCAATACAGATAAAAGCAAGTTAGAAATGTGGTAAAGAGTAAAGCTTACATCAGGGGCTGGGTTGGTGGAGCAGAAGGGCTGGAGCCTAAAGTGTGCCTGGTCCTTCACCGGCTTCCCGGTCAGCTTTTTGATGAGCCGACCGAGTTCAGGACCATCTGACAGTTGCTCCGTCACCCAGAGGTCGTCACCCGCGCAGCGAGTATACATACAAATGAGCCGAGTCCTATGACTCAGCGGCTGAATCCTCCAGGTGGTCCAGCATCGAACAAGATCCATGTTTTCCAAATTGCGAGATAGAAGAGCTCGAATTTGGATGATCAGAGACTTGACTTTTGGCCGGGCGGTCTCCGGGCACCTAGCCTTCATAAGGGGAGTCGCCTCGAGGCGATCTTCAGAGAATAGTGGGAGTTTAGGTTCATCTGCAGGAGAGGTATCCTTGCAGTAAAAGAAGGTTTTTTGCCAATCCTTGGTGCGGTTAGGAAAGACAGGTTTGGGAAACACAGAATGAAAGCGCCATTGAAGGGCGACAGTGCCGCATTGCAGAAGGGGGCCGCCAGACGTTTCGGGTTGGGGATTGCAGTAAAAGAGCTGAAGCCAGAGATCAAGATCGGGCTTGATTTGGAGGTAGTCCTCACACAGAGTGACGAAATTGGACAACGTAAGGATAGAATTGGGAGCCAAGTCATGGATCCGCAGCTTATAGAAGTCAAGGAGCTGGCGGAAGAAGAGATTACCCGGGGGCGTGAATCCACGGAACAGGTGTTCTGTGAAAATCACAACATCATCCTTCGCGGGAGCGGGCACCACCTCATCCCCTGGGGCCCGAGCTTTTACATTGGAGGGAAGAAGGCCGGTCAGCCGGTGCGTCTTCAGTTGCTCAGCTGTGATCGTAGATCCGCCCCAATCGGCAGAGATCGACCGCTTCGATGAGGATTTGGCGGCGGCGGCGGCCGCGGCGGCGATGTCGACGGTCCTGCTGGACGTGGAGGCCTTGGCCTTGGAGGCAACCTTGGCGCGCTTGGGTGCCATGGCGAGCGAGCGGTGTGTGCTGCGTGCGGGAAAGAAATGAGCGCGGGGGAGAAGAGAAATTTGGGGGCGAAAGGGACAAGTGAGGTTCCGGTCCCTACCCTTTGCAATTTATAAAGGGGTAAAACCCTAGAAAGTTACATTGGTGGTCCACGGTAAATTGTGGATAGCGATTCAGCGCTTGCAAGTCAAAACAGGAAATAACTAAGAGAATAAAAGTCACAGAAGTGGGAAAAATCCGGCTTGTCCCAGTAAGACGAGTCCTGTGACTTCAAGAATCAAAAAGAGTCAAATTCCTCAGAGACAGTTCACAGGAGCCATAACAAACTCTGTCGGTGTCACAAAGGGCAAGAGTGGTGGGCTCGAACAAGGTATGAGGATAGACTCATTTTGTATATATGTTATATTTTTATGGAGGAATTCATCTTGGAGCTAGCAGCAAGCGAATTTTGAGCCTGAGACTCAGATTGGAGAAGTCGAACCAAGGAGTCGGAGGAAGCCGCCAAAGCTGCACCCAAGATAAATTCGGGGGCTACTGATGGGGGGATACTTTATAGGTAGGCCCATGGACCCGGAAAGTAGACCTGCCAAGACCAAGAAGGCCAAAGCCGAGTCATGCATCAAGTCGCATGGGCTGGGCTGGAGACAAGCCGACCAAGGCTCATGACGGAAAGGGGACCCGTCAGGAAGGAGTCCAAGTACAACCCGGAGCCCTAACTTGGAAGGCCAAGACGTAGAGTAGGATTCCGTGTTCTAGTATGACTCGGTGTAGGTTGTAAGTCCAGAGACCCGGCCACCTTTATAAGCGGGGTCCTGGACCTTAGATCGACAAGTTCTAAGCAATCCATAGTCGCCGACTCCCCAGAGAGGAGCCGAAGCCTTGTAATCGAGAATCCACCCAATCAATAAAGAGAAGCAGGAAGTAGGTCTTTACCTCGATCAAGAGGGGCCGAACCTGGGTAAATCTGTGTCCCTAGGCGAGATTAACCTCTCCTACGTACTTCGTGTATCAATGGCCCCAGAACTCACCTTCCCAGAGGAAGGACTTGCCGTGACAACCCCACGACAGAGGAAGACCTAGGAGCGAAAGAAGCAAACGAACGGAGGCCGGAGGGCCAAAATAGGGGGCTCCACGCGGCTATAGTACCAGGCCGCGTGGGCCCACCTATTTCTGCCCTCGTGGCCCCGTTTGCGTCGATCCTTCGCCCTGAAGCATCCTCGTGACCTAAAAACGCCTATATAAAAGATCCCCCGACGTTTTCCAGAGGGAGGCGGCAGAGAAACACAAAACCATAAACAGAGAGACAGAAGGCTGCCGCCGGAGACGATCGGAGGGGGGAAACGCTGCCGGAATCAACTCCGGAGGTCTTCTCCATCCCCCCTCCGGAGTCTCCATCAACACCACCGCCAAATCCAGCACCATCTCCATCACCATCTTCGTGATCCATTTCATCCCCCTCATAGTTTGAGATTGGTTGATCCCTAGCTATTGTCTAAGTGCTATTCTACATGTTTGTGAATTGCTACTTGTCATTGTTTTGTGGGGAGATCATAGTTTCAGATTATGTTGTATCACTTGTACCACTGAATCATATCATGTCTTGGCGTTGTGAGTAGTTCTCTCATGTTCCTGGGGCATAGGATGAATTGGCAATGATTTTTATATGACATGTGTTGGTATTTTGTCTTGTTTTTATCTTTTATGTGATTCTATGATGGTGTTGTGCGAACGTCGACTGCATATCACTTCACCTATATGGGCTCATAGGAGAACACCGTAGTGTAACAGGGTGAGGAAGACTTGGGAGGACACGTAAGCCTGAGACCGAATCATGAAGTTGCAATATGGGGGTATTAGTATCGGGGACCTTAGAGTGTAATGCTATGGTGGGACTTTATGTCTTAATAACTCTTGTGTAGTCATTTACTTGGCAGCATGATCCATCATAAGAGGTTTAGTTTATTCATTTAGCTATTCCTAATTATGGCTCCGTCCAAAGAAGATTAAAACTTGACAAAATGTTTACCTTGTTGTTCTAGAAATATTTATGCCATGAAGTCTAATTAGCCCTTGGGAACTCTCTCCACCTATAAGAAACACACACTTGAGCTTGTCCTCTTGCTGGATAGAGGATTGGGCTTTCTCTCTTTGAGAGCTTTCACTTGTCATATTGCATTTTCAGCATTTTACTTTATTGCAAACTCTACACCAAACACCCAAAAACACTTGCATCATTTAATCATTTTAGTTTGTCTAGTGCATAGATAATAAGGGAAGTGACACTCTTATTTGAAAGGATAAATACTTATACCTTCTACTCCTCGTGGGATCGATACTATATTTACACATCGAAGACTTCAACGATCCCCTATACTTGTGGGTATCAAGACGTTTTCTGGCGCTGTTGCCGGGGAGTGTAGCGCTTAAGTTTTTATTCTTGTTTGCACTAGATTTTTATTTTCAGTTTTGCATATACTCTAGTTTACTTTCAGTTTTGCATTTAGTTTAGTTTTACTTTCAGTTTTGCATTTATAAAAAAACCCAAAAAAAAAATTTAAAAATTGAAAACTATTATAAAAACGCCAGGATAGCTGCTGAATTTAGACAATCAGAAGAAGGGAAAAGATTAGGAGGCTATATAGAGCTCCTAAATGAAATTGCTAGAATGTTGCTCAATTTTCATAAGGAAGAAACTTGTTGCTCTGAATACTCTAGACACTTTGAATTCCAATGCCCTTCCAATAAAGATGAACCTGTTATTGCAACTTATCGTACAGGAAATTATGCTCACTTAGGGATGGAAGAAGTAGAGCAATTTGTTGTTTTTATGGCAGCCTATGAATTATACACCTTCATTGAGGAACATGAAACCTGCCCTATAGCTTCTCAATTTAATTTTTTTATTGATCCTCGCCTTGAGCTCTGCACACTTGAATTTGATGAAAATATTTATGTTATTGACACAACGAAGAGAGCTACCCAAGAAAGATCTAACGTTTTGCAGGAAGAAGAAGACGAAAATATAAGCTTGGAAGAGGAAGTATGTGAAGAAGAGGATAAAGACCTAAGCTTGGGGATGTCCATGCAGCCCCAAGAAGAAGACAATGAAGAGCAAAATCATGAAGAAAATGATGAACGACTAGAGAATGAAGAGAGGAAACACCCACCTTCACCACCTATGGATGAGGGTAACACTCAAGATTTTGCTGATGATAAACTTTGCTTTTGTGATTCTGATGATGAGAAAGAATATGAACCTATGCCTAATGAGAACATTATTGATAATGATTTTAAAAATGATGAAGAATATGATTTAGACATGCTATATGATAATGCTTTAGATGATGGTCCTATGCTTATTGATAATCCTCCATGTTTAGTTGTTACTACTTTATGTGAGGATAAAAATGATATACTTGCTGCTTGTGATGATACTCTCACTCATAAGAGTCCAACTTTATTTCTGAACTCCCCTATTCACACCATGGAGGAGAAATTTGCTTATGTTGAGAAATACTTATGTGGTTTGCAATTATCTTTAGTTCCAAATATTTGTTGCAACCATGATATTAAACTTTATATTTATCTTAATAATTATTTTGAAAGAGGTAAGCATGCTAATGAATTCCAAAATAAATTTAATGATCCTCTTTATGTGCCTATATTATCTAAGTTGAATGATTCTTGTGATTCTATGGTTGAATTTATATCTTCTACTTGCAACTATTATAAAAGAGGAGGTACTAAGAACCATCTTTATGCTTTTAATAAATATATGCTGCAAGTTACTACTATTAATATGCATTGTGAAATTTCTATTTATTGTGATTCATTCATATATAAAATGCCAATGCATAGGAAAAGAGTTAGACTTAAAAGTTAATGGTTTAATGTCTTGTGGTGTGTTCCTTATGCTTTAACTTCCAATTCTGTTTGAGCACACCTTTATATCCTTACAACATGTAAAATAACTTTACCTACTGTTTTCTAACAATTAGTCTAAGATTTTCACTTTATATAAAATTTGGGAAAGTAAATGAGAAGGATGAGTAATGGAGATGTTGGGGTCGACCTTGAACATGTGCTGTTCATGCCAATGGAACCATTGCAAAGTCTCTATCATTAAAACTTCTCCCAAAGCTAAAACTAAATAAAAATAGTCAAGGTGTTTGTTTACTACTGTAACCACACCTTTGTATCTTATTTTTCATCTTAATGGCAAGCTTAATCTCTTTTGAAAGATAAGATTGAACAATAGTGATTTGCTGTCCAGAAAACAGATTCCTAAGCTTCACTGCGAAATTTTTTAAAAATCACAGAAGAGGAATTTTGACCTGATATTTTATGACAGCATTATTCAGATATTAATACACATTTCATTAGTTCAAAGTTTTCTTATTTGAGCAACTTAAGTGCCTCTGAAAATTCACTCTTTATGGGCTGTCCAGTTTTTGACAGATTCTGTCTTTATTTTGCATTACTCTCATTACTTGTGTTTTGGGTGGCTCTATTGATCAAAGAGCAAAGAAAAACCATAGTAATATTAGCTAATGTTTAGAATCAACTCATGATATGTCTTTTCTGTACCTATGGAGACTTAATTTATGGAGACACTAACCCCTCTAATCAAGTTTTATGATGAGTTATGTGTGAAGAGAACTTTCAAGTGAAAGAGCTGAGGGTGATAAACAAATATCAAGAGGGAAAAACACTCAAGCTTGGGGATTTTACCCCTAGGCTCACCCTACATACAAGAATTTAAGCTTGGGGATGCCAAGCCACCTCACTCCAACCATCTTGATACCAAGTAAGTAAGCCTAGCTATATGACTATAAAGAAAGCGCTTTACGGGAGGCAAACCGGTTGTTTTTCTTTTGATTTTCTTTGTGTCCTCTTGCTGTAACAAGAGACTTAGTTTTTAGTTTAGTTGCTGGAATAATTAATAAAGTGTCAAGTTTTACCCATTTTGGTTTGAAAAAGTTGCTATTCTGCATGCGGAGATTTCATTCCAGCACAGGACTGTGCACGGTTTGATTTTTAGTTTTTATTTTGTAACTCCGAATGAGCTGATGTTTTTACTGTAACTGAAACTTTTCAATCTCTGTATGCATGATTTTTTTCAGAATTTTTAGACATGTGTAAGTCAGGTAGAAAAATATGTTTTTCTGCTGCTATTTTTCTAGACAGATTCTGTCCCATATTGTTTTATGCTTGTTTTGAACTTTTAAGTTGAATCTTTTTGATCCAATTAAGTTTATGAGTAGGCATACAACATTATAAATTTCTGTACATTCATATGTATTTTAATCCATGGATTATATGCAGCAAGAAACCTATTTATTTATCTCTACTAACGTCACCCCATAGAAAAGAAATGGGAGAAACGGTGTTTTCAAGTTTTTTCACAGGGATTGGAGGAGATGCACCAAGAGCTATCCAAGTATGGTGAAAACCATAAGCTTGGGGATGTGAAGACAACCCCACTGGACCTACACACTCTTGGTTTGCACACGTCTAACTTCTGTTTTTCTATCAATGCACTTTATCGCATAAACTTGGAGCGTCTTTTTGTTTGTTTTTGCTTTGATTTTTTTTTGTGAGACCACCACACTATCATTTATATATGAGAAAGCTACTGGAAATATGGGTTGAAATATATTGCATGCTTTTATTGTATTGGGAAAAGGGATGTCTAAGTTGATTTTTAATGACACATATAGTTGCATGATTCATGAGGTTCTTTATGAGTAATAATTTGCAAATGCATTATCATGAGCTGTCTTTTATTCATGTTTTGATGTTGTATGTTATTTCACCTTGTTTGACATGAATTAGTTAGTTCTATGGACACTCATGCATGCATCTAGATGGTCATCTTTCTCCCTTTTGCTAGCCCAAAAATTCCAACAAGTAAAAACTTGTTTCCAACACCTTCAACCCAAGTTTTTCCAGTGAGTGCACCATATCTACCTATCAGCTTTATGCTATTCCAAGTATGTTTATCATGTTATTTGTGTTATCTATACCTATAAATGAAAATGATTATGTTATTTATTGTAATGGGAAACGTTGGTTAAAAATCTCTCGCGAACTTGATGCACACTTTACTTTTATTGCATTCAATAAAGATGAACCTTTGTGATTAATATTATGATGATAGTGGCTTGATAAATGTTTAAGGTTGGGAGTTAGCCCATATGTGCTGTCACATGCAAAGCTTTCAACATGTTCCATCATTTATTTAGTTGATATCATGTACTTTTGTTTATGGACGCCTATCATGGTAAAATAATGTGGAAATAAAGTAAGTTTAAATGAGTTTGTATAAATGGTTAGAGAGAAACCTGGGCTGCTAATCTAAGCCATGCATCATTCATGGTGGAAATTTACTTACATGCTATTTTGAACTTTCTGTGATACACCCTACAATAAAAAGCTATATTAAGTGGTAAATAAAAAGGGTGTTGAGGTTGTTCATTATGTTTGTTTGTCTTGTTGTTTTGATGTGGGCTTGATCCATATCATGGGACAAGAGGTACCCCAGTTGAGGCTCTTGATGATACCATTATTACTTACAATGATAGATAACTTAAACTTGCTTTGTTTCCCAACTTGAGTAATCATAGTGTAGGTACTTGTATTCAAGGGGCATGAGACATCTAACCTTTACTTTTATCAAAGCCACTACTCATATTTGCTTTCACATTAAACTTTAATCATTCAAGATGCTATGATAGGGGAATGAGAGCTTGTTTCAATATTTTGACTTTCTGTAGTGTAAGCTCTTGTCGTCCTCTTTCCAACAAAATTGGATTCACTCGATTCGGAGCTTCCACGCAAAAGTTATTCAGTTTCTGGTTTCGGCTGTTTTTCAGTAACCGGAAGTACCGGCCACGCGGGCGGTACTACCGCTCGGAACTTCCGGAGCTACTTTCGGAGCCCAGTACCGCTTACGAAAGTTCGGTTCTGGACTCAAACGGAAGTAGCACCGGAAGTAGTACCGGAACTTCCGCTAAACCGGAAGTACCGGTCCTCCCAGCGGTAATACCGCTCGGAACTTCCGGAGCTACTTCCGGAACCCAGTACCGCTTACGAAAGTTCGGTTCTGGAGTTCAACGGAAGTAGCATCGGAAGTAGTACCGGTACTACCGCTAAACCGGAACTACCGGTCCTTTTTCCGGTACTACCGGTCCCGCGGGCTTTCTCTTCTAGCCGTTGGTGAGTTTGTTTTTGTATAGGGCAGTAGTACCGCCCTTTGCGCCGGTACTACCGGCCCTGCGGGAATCTGAGCCCAACGGCCAGATTTCCCAGGGCGCCTATTTAAATGTGTTTTCTTCACCAATGGTTCTTTAACCCTTTTGCTCACCTTGCTCACTTGTTTTCCCCTCTCCTCCATTGTTGCTAACCTTGTGAGCTTGATTCCTCTCAATCCCTCCAATGATTCTTGCCCAAACTTAGGGATTCAAGAGAGGAGATCTAGATCTACCATTCCACCAATCAAAATCTCCTCTAAGTGAGGGGAACCTAGTGGATCTAGATTTTGGAGTTGCTTTGTGTTCATCCCCTTTGTTCTTCCTCTCTTATTCCCCCCAAAGCATTTGTTGCTTGGTTGGACTTAGAGAGTGAAGGACTTGACCACTTTGTGTGTTCTTGCCTCTTGCATTAGTTGCATCGGGTTGCTCTCCCTACGGTGATACGTGAGGATCGACGTTGAGAATCTTGTTACTCTTGGGTGCATTGTGTTCCCAAGAGCTTTGTGCCTCTTGGGTGCATTGTGTACCCTAGACGGTTTGGAGGTGCCGCGAAGTCTTCGAGTTGTGAAGCTTCGGCACGAGTTTGGGAGCCCCCAATTGAGTTGTGGGTGTGTGCCCCAAGAACGGTGTAAAAGGGCTCCGGAATCCGCCTCGAAGGATTCCGATAGTGGAAGGTGAACCAATCCCTTGGGTGAGGTTCATCGGAGAATAGGGTGAGGCCTTTGTGGCATCTTGAGTAGGCCTCTTGTGGCGAGCTCACACCCCTCCAACGAGACGTGCTCCCTTAACAAGGAGGAACTCGGGAATACATCCTCGTCTCCGCGTGCCTCGGTTATCTCTATACCCGAGCTTTTACTTATGCGCTTTACATTGTGATAGCCTTCGTGCTTGAAGTTTGTATCTTGCTATCACCTTGTTGCTTGTATTGCTTAGCATAAGTTGTTGGTGCACATAGGTGAGCCTAGTAATTAGGTTGTTGGCTTGTTAATTTAAACACATAGTTTTATTCCGCGATTATGAAGCCCCTAATTAGAAAAAGTGTTAATCGCCTATTCACCCCCCCCCTCTAGGCGACATCTCGGGCATCGTTTGTTCTTTCAATTGGTATCAGAGCCTCGTCTCTCTTGTTTGGCTTTACCGCCTAGAGAGTAAAAGATGTCGTCTAGGGATTTAGTGCACAATTCCTTGTTTAGATTTAATGGCACAAATTTTAATGTTTGGAAAACTCATATGCTTAATCACTTACGGGTCTTGGACCCCAATATTGAGCGTATCTTAGATATAGCTTTTTCTCCTCCAAAGGACTATGAAAGTACGACTTTAGAGGATGAGAAAAACTTATATCTAGATGCTCTAGCATCTAATGAGTTTTGCAGATTTGTGAGTGTTGTAGTTTTTGAGTCAATCATGCCTCTCCAGGACGCTCATGAATTATGGACAAAGCTCCAAGATAAATATGGAGTGTCCAACTCTATTGAGGATGATTGCTCTCCCTCCACCTCCGGCCGTGACAAGTTCTCGTCTTCATCTACTTCACCAAAATGTGGTAAGCCACAAACTAATGTGATGGTGAGTAGTGATAGGTTTTGCAACTTTGATAGTGAGCTCATTATTGATGATCATTTATCTCTATCTTGTTGCAATGCTTCATCTTTGGACCTAAACACACATAGCACTATAAATGATTTACATGCTAGTGTTGATAGTGCTTGCATATCATCTAAAACTTCCTTGGATAATTCTCTCTATGATATGCTTGCTTTATCTTGTTCCAATGATAAAAATGCTTGTGTTCCCTCTAACTCTTGCATGAATATTAATGTAGAGGAAACCCAATTAATTGTGGAACAAGATTTTAACTTGACTAGTTCAAAAATTAATTATTCTTCTTCATCCACCTCCCATTGTCTCATGGCTAAATCGTCTTCTAGTAATGACAATGATGATAATAATGATAATGATAATAATGATGAAGAAGATGATATGGAAAAAATTAATGCCCTTCTTGAAAATAAAGGTCTTATGATTCTTAAAGCCCTTCCTAGCAATAAAAATGCCCAAGCTAACCTCTTTGAAATCATGAGCACTCTTATTGAGCGTGGGGAAACTATTGAGGCCTTGGAAGCAAGCCTTGAAGAAAAGGGTAAGATCGAAAGAGATGATGCTATGGAGAAAGCATCGTTAGAAGATTCTCTTGAGGAAGAGCATGAGACTCGTGCTTCTCTTGAGGAGAAACTAGATTCTATCGAGGAGTCTCATAATGAATTAATTGCTAAGACACTACAAGAAATATGTCAACTAGTGACCTTCTCTCAGTGACCTTTAGAAAATTGGTCATAAATTTATGACCATTTCGAATCAATTAGTCACTGGCTATTTTGGAGGATCCAAACCTAAAAACATAACGACCATTTTGGTTAAAAAGGTCACAATCTCCTTACATGAATTGGTCATAATTCAAACAAAATTGTTTAGCTTTCCTATTTCTGGCCAATTAAGACCAATTTAAATGGTCATATACGTTAATTATGATGTGTGAAAATGATGTGGCGGCCACCTCAACAGTTTCGCTTATGTGTCACGTCCATGCGTCAATTGTTGCTTACGTGACGCGTCCATGTGTCAGTCCACGTGTCTGCTGACCAGTGAGGCCCGCTGTACCGACAAGTGGGACCCACCCCGTAGACCAACTTGTTGACTAGTGGGACCCGCTGTACCGACAAGTGGGACCCACCCCGTAGACCAACTTGTTGACTAGTGGGACCCACCCCGCTGACCCGTGGGCCCTCTATGAGGGACCCGCCATATTGACAAGTAGGACCCACCCTGCTAACATGTAGACCCACTTGTTGACCAGTGGGACCCGCAAGGTGGGACCCATCCCGCTGACCCGTAGACCAACTTGTTGACTAGTGGGACCCGCAACGCGGGACCCATCCCGCTGACCCGTGGGCCCTCTAGGAGGGACCCGCCATACTAGCAAGTAGGACCCACCCCGCTAACATGTAGACCCACTTGTTGACCAGTGGGACCCGCAAGGTGGGACCCATCCCGCTGACCTGTTGGACCCGTCATATGGGACATAGAAGATCACGAAGCAAATAATACGTAAAAATGTGCCGAAGGTGGGAGTCGAACCCGCGCCCTGCTCATCATCCCTGGCGAAAGAAACCATCACGCCACAGACATATTTATGTCCACGTAACACATTGGTTATTCTTAAACCATGATTCACGTTTGCTGGGCTTGGCCCTTTTATGTTTTTTCTTTAACCTTTTTCGGTTACCCGGTGGGCTGTTCTGAGTGGGCCGGCGCGGTGAGCTGAATGGGCTGGTTCACATTTTTTTATTCTTTTCTGTTTTCTTTTAAATTTTTTGATTTTGAACTCCCATTTCAACCAAATAAATTATGAAATCATCACAAAAATAACCTATGTAATTATATACCATAGGGACACTTTTTTTGTCAAAATATAATACGAACTACCCAATAACAATCATCATTTGGCCTGAAGTTTATTAATCTTCGAACATGGTAGCACATTCCCGAGAATACTTTTTCAAGATTTTTCCGTGTTTCAAATTTTGTTTTTCCTTCAAACTAGGTCACATATAATAATGTGTTGCGAAGGTTTTCCATTGTTCTCATTTTTTGAATTACTTACATCGATTTCTAAATACGGTCAAAATTGAGGGCACGACCGATCGTATCTAGGGATTAAAGCACGTGTAGTTCAAATTAGACTCTGAATCGGCAAATATTGTATTTTTAACAAGAGGTGGATAGAAATCTTTTG
Source organism: Puccinellia tenuiflora (assembly GCA_012064385.1). Classification (NCBI taxonomy): domain Eukaryota; kingdom Viridiplantae; phylum Streptophyta; class Magnoliopsida; order Poales; family Poaceae; genus Puccinellia; species Puccinellia tenuiflora. Next base: position 168,755 of record QRDG01001217.1, on the reverse strand, counting down.
ACACACAAATATTTGGTTATTTTTACATAAAATGTGGTCTAATATTTTTATAAATTAGTGTGGTTCAAATTTGCAACATAGTTTTGGTAGGTGCTTCACAAAATAACTCATTTTTTGCACTCGAAAATGAAAAATTTCTTCGGTCATATTGTTCTCCAATCCAACATACACGCTTTGTGTATAATATGGGCACATATGAACAAACTATGCCAAAAAATGTTGCCATAACATTCATCATTTTCCCTTAAAGCCATGATTTTTTTTATGTAACGAAAATGAAAACATTTTTCGGCAACATTGCTCTCCATTACAAGATGAACCCATGTGTGCAATATGGGCACATTTTGAAGTTTTTCTCAAAAACCTTTTCAAAAATGAGCTACAAGGTATGAAGAGCATGGCTTTAGACTCTAATAGACCATCTTCACATGGCATCCTTTTATGTGACCTACCACGTAGAAAATTTATAAACATGTGTTATGGAAGCTTTTCTCAAAAACCCTTCTCGAAATATGGAACATATTCATAATAGGCCAATCACATTGCAGGAACCAGCATCTCATGGATCGCCTCGCCAAACCTTGTAGAAGACCATTTCTGACGGTTGTAGTGTGGCGCTCTGGTTTGGAGATGGTCAACAGGGTTTCAAAGAGGTTTGACCATGACTGAAATGAGCTAGGGTATGACCCTTGACATAGCAAAAATTGTCGGAATGAGGCCAAAATTGGCACACTGCTGTATCTTGGTTGTAGAATAGTGTTGGGTACGGGGTTTAGGGTTTTTGTTGAATAAAAAACACATTTTCCATTTTTTAAGTGTCAAAACAACCCGTTTTTGTGAAGCAGGTACCAAAACGGCTCACCGAAAGAGGAATGTCCAATGAGATGGAAAATAGTAGACCATAATATAGGTACATATAACCCTGGGTTTGGACATGAAAACATACTTAGCTACTGCAAATTCACAATACAAGATCCTGCCGATTTCGCTGGAAGTGGGCATGATTTGAACTACGAGCACCGCATAGTTTGGTCATGATTTTTTGAAAAAATCATTTTTAGATTCACAATATGTACTTTCTGTAGAGATATTAAAGGGTTTTCTCTGGATCAAAGTTTTGGTTAGGTTTAGGTTTGGGTTTAGGGGTCACGGTTACGATTTCGGGCTAGGGTTAGGCATAACTAATTCAAAAAAAATCAAAAAAATGGAAAATATTCACATGACATCCTTATATGTCACCTACAACCTAGAAAAAATTATAAACATGTGTTTTGGAAGTTTTTGTGAAAAACCCTTCTCAGAAATGAGCTTCGAGGTTCGAAGATGTATGGCTTTCGACTGAAATGAGCTAGGGTATGACCCGACTCCTAGCCGCTGGATCCGCGCCTCCCTAACAAGAGGACCCCGTCAATGCGTCGCCGCGGTCCAGCTCGCCGGCCACGTCCACCGCTAGGTGCGCATCTATCTACACCCCCTGTAGGTAGAGTCCTTGCTTCTTCTTCTGCTCTCGATTCGGCGCCTTGGGGATTATTAGAGTTAATGAAACCCGTGTAGTTGCTATAACTTCTGCCACTGCTTTGTGCTTGGCTTGATTTTGATGTCGGACATGAGTAGTAAGCACATTTTTTGTGGTGTTCATACACTATTTCGCAAGTTCTATGATATGTGACATCAACTGTATGCAGCATATGTTTTCTCTCAAGCCTGTAACTAGTCTGTTTCCCCCCAACTAGTCTGTTTTCCCCCAATTTTTGCTCTTGTCAATTTAAATTACATGCCAATGTGTAGGCAATAGTTGTGTTTGCAGTATGTACGAGTGCCTATTGTCATTGATTTAGACCGCACTGCGTATTACTGTAATTATGTTATTGTGGTAATTTGGTATTAGACATCTGTGGACTTGATACATATTGCCGGATTATGTTGTCATATGCTATTTATGTTTACTTTTATGCATTGATAGCCACCTTCTTGTTTGGCTTTGCTTACACAGTTGTCCACTCTTGCTTGTGGTAACCATTGCTTAGCTGAATCCTGTCTCTGTCTACTAATCATCATCAGTTACTAGTATTTGGCTTCAACGTGATGACATGTGTTATAGATCTATATATACTAGGTATATATTTTCCAGGTCACATGCTAATTGTATTCCTTCAGTTTACTCTTTTAAACATGACTTGGTTATTTAAACCCTGCCTTGGCTGTGTATATGCAAAGTGTAGCTTCCCCTAGGATATTCACTTTGCAACTCCATCTATTGATGCTTTGACGTGAAATGCAGGTGGTGATGCTGCTGGGCTGGTTGTGACCTCGTGCTTGGTAGTAGGCTCGGCTGGCCCCTGACTCCGACAATTCGGACTATTTCCTCAGCTCCTGCCGCCGAACCAGAACCTTTAGGTGAGCTCCTCGGACTCCCTTCTTCATGGTGATCATCTTATTAGTTCTGTTGCTATGACGCATTGAGGTGTAGACCTGGAGGTTTTTTCGGCTCTTACTTCTGTAAGACTAATTGGTTGTTTTGTGCTACTGGCCTAATTAAACCTTAAGTATGTGTACTTCTTTCAGAAACAAATTCTACAGTGCATTTTTTTGATGTTCAAATTCTACAGATGTTTCGAAATATTGGTGTGAAAGTGTCTCTCCTTAGTGGTTGATTTAAATCGCATGTGATCTATCAAATTTTTTGCTGTCTAAACATTGAAATTTTGTTTCTTTGTTTCAAACATTGAAATACTGTTGATCTAGTCCTTCTATGTTCAGATGATAAAATGTAGTGGAACTTGCATGGATATTGGCCTAGATGTACCTGTGACCTTTATACTAATAACCATATCTTAATGAAATTGTCTTTGCGTCGGAATTACCAAATGCAATCCTCAATCCTATATATTGAACTGTACGAGACTTATCTAGACTAGTTAGTTGATATCATATACATTTGTTTGGTGCTCCATTTTTGGTTTATAACTTGTAACCTGACCTGTCATTTTTGGTAAATATAAAGCCATCAAAATTGTTGTTGCATGCTTAGTAACTGTTTACTCTCTCCTAACAGTTTTATTACTTGTTGTATGAGCGTTCATTGTAGCATGTTTTTTTTGTTTCATTCCTTGAATGTAATGTTCTCGTAGGATGGCAACTTTTTTATACTGCATGCCATTCATTTCTTTGTTTGATGTTCTATATGGTTCTGATGTGTGATCCTTCCAATGCTAGGTGATTGTTTTTCGGAAGTTGGAAGAGGAAGACGATGAAGCGTTGGTTATCTATCAATCTGCCTCGTCGTGGTGGTGAGTCCTTCCATCAAGCAGCCATCAACATAACATTTGTACTACTATTTAGCCATCCACTATGATAAGATAACCCTGTATACAGTGTGTGATAGATAACCAGTGTGATAAGATATTCTTGAAAGGTAATTGAGATTTGTCCTTCCCATTTTGTGGCTAAGTTTTGAGATAGGCCAATTTTTGTTGTTACTTATCTATATATACCATTGGCCGGTAGCAGTACTGGATTCAACAAAAGCAGACATTTTTGTTTCTATGACATGATAAGAAACATCATGTTCATCCTTCCGTTAGCAACTTAACATGCATAGCGGCTAACCAGAAAAGTTCTTTGAGTTTCATATGTTGATTAAAACATTACAATCTGTCCTTGGGTTAGCTATATAATTATGTCATAGATTTATGTACTGTGATATTTTCTCTTTTTCTTGTAAGTATTAGTGAATATCCATTATTCCTGTTTCATCGACTGAGACGTTGTCAACATTCCTGCCATGTGCTGCTTTCTTATTCATGCTCTGCTAGCAAATCATTCGCTTAAATTAAGATGATTTTTGTATTTGTACTTATAATTATGCTTCATGCCCAACCAAATGAACATTTGTGCCTAGTGATGTAAGTATTTATTGTTAGTAGATTTTCATGCGTAACCAAATGAACATTTGTGCCTCTTTTACAGGAGCTCCAGGCCAAAGAGATTTGAAGAAGCCTGAAGCCTAACAAAAGCAAGAGTAGCTAGTTATAATTTTAGTGCTAGTTATGTTATATAGTAGTAAGCATATCTGGTTGTGTATGAACAATATCTGGTTGTCTATGAACATTTGTGCATAGTGATGTAAGTCTAATGTCCAGTGCTATATGATGTCACACACTGAATCTTGATGTTATTTGAAGTATTAAGTGTGTTTACTGGTTGTACCAATTTAAATAATGTTTATTAATTTACTGTCAAACTGAAATATGAAGAATAGGACCCTAACAATTGGGGCCCCCTTACCAGAATCTGACAACTGGGACCCTCTTACTAGAGTCTGACAATTGGGGCCCATTTGACTAGTGGACCCACCTTTTATAAAAGAACTGAAACAGTTGGGCCAAAAAGGACACGGCCCAAAAATAAAATGGCTGAAATGTTGGGCCTCACCCATATAGTTGATCAAATTAACAGGAAAAAAATATGTAGAAATATGGCGAATTGTTGGGCTTAGCCCATTAAAACACCGAACTGGGCTGGGCCGATTTGGATTTACGACCATTTTGTTTGGTCACAATTTTGCCACGTCAGCTCTGCCACGTTGGATCTGACGTGGTCTGTCCGGATTGTCAGTGACCAAATAATTTGGTCATAAAATTTGTGACCTTTTTTTTGGTCACAGACGTCTATGACCAATTCCGAAAAAAGGTCATGTAGTTTCATTAGTGACGCTCATCTTTTGACCAACTGTTTTTGGTCACAAAAAGGTCACAAATGAAAAAACGTGACCTTTCAGTGACCAATATGGAGGGTCACTAGATAGCATATTTCTTGTAGTGAGATCATTAAAGAACGTGACCATGCCATTGCTAAATATAAGGTCACGAAAAATGAAAATGCTAGATTAAATGAAGAGCTTGCTAAGATTTCTTCTTCCATCCCTAATGTCAATGATGCTTGTGCTACTAACCCAATTTCTTGTGAAGCATCTATGTCGAAGGAGAATGTTGAGCTAAGGGCTCAACTTGAGTTGCTAACTAGCAAGTATGAGAAGTTGGAAGCAAGTCATGAAAAGCTATCTAGCTCTAATGATGATCTTCTAGCATCCTATGGGAAGTTGGAAGAAAATCATGAAAAGCTATGTAGCTCTAATGATGAACTTATTGCATCCTATGCTTGTCTTAAGTTAGCTCATGAGGCCCTCACTACCAAGGTAACATCTAGTGAGCCTCATGTGGATGATAGCACAACCTTAACCAAAAATGCTATATTGCCATGTGCTAGTCCTAGTAGTTCATCCACTAAAAATGTTGGTACATCTTGTGATGAATTACTTGATTTGCCTTGTTGCTCTAACATTGATGCATCTACCTCCTCTAGTACTTGTGTTGTCACTAACCATGTGGAGAAAAGAGGAGAGCTCAAGGCCCAAACCACTTCTATGAAGAAAGGCTTGGAAAAGCGTCATGAAGGAAAGCGTGCACTTGACAACATGTTGAGTGTGCAACAATCCCCCAATGACAAGAGTGGACTTGGATTCAACTCCAACAACAAGAACAAGTCCAAGGTTGAGAAGAAGAAGAAGAAGGGCCAAGTTCAAGTCAAGAATCTGGCCAAGATCACTTGCTTCAAGTGCAAGGTTGAAGGGCACCACGTTCGGGATTGCCCAATGAAGAAGAAGATGTCTCTTAGTGAGAAGCAACTAGGGAAGCGGCCTCTTGTCCAATCTCGTGCTCAACCACGAGTTGAACAAAGGCCACCTCCCAAGAGGACTCAAGTCAATGCTCCTCAAGTTGAGGAGCCCATTAAGAAGAAGAAGAAGAGTCGGTGTTGCTACCTTTGCCGCAGCAAAGGTCATCTTGCTTCTTCATGCACTAACGGTACCCCATCCAAACCTATCATAATTGAGGATGATTATTCTCTTGGGAAGGATAGATTTGGCAATGTGTTTGCCAAATATGTGGGAGCTCAAAGTGGTGTCAAGAAAAGCACCATTTGGGTTCCCAAGCCTATTGTGGCTAACGTCTTAGGACCCAACTTGGTTGGGGACCAACAAGTTTCAACTTGATCAATAGGTGTTTATGGAGGACATTGGTGACTTGGCTATTTTTGAAGAATTAAGGGATCTTCATGGTTTTATTTCTCAAGCCAAGTAAATTGGATTACCACATACTTATCTCATATCCAATGCTTCCTCCTTGCGGTAACATGTATTTAACTCATATATACATTGAAAGTTGCTTGTTCCCTTGCATGTGTTAGTTTTGTTCCTAGCATGTGCTTGTATATGATATGCTACTTTCCTACTTGTCTTGTTATTCAAGGTTGTGTATGTTAGTTGTATATCATGTATGTGTAATTTGTGTGTTGAGCTTTATTGAATCTTGTGTGGATTTCATTTGGCTCTTTGAGATATTAATGGATTATCCCATTTTGGGGGAGTGATGTGCTTTGTGCACCTCACAAACCTAAAAATGTGTGTACATGAGGCACACCACCTAGTTTTGATATTTCATATTATCTAGCTACTATGTGGTATGTCATTTTCATGAGAAATTCAAATTCTACAATGTCCATTAATTTCTCTAGTTGGTCTTATTTGCGTCTTGTTTAAATAAAACGAATTATCACATTATGGGGGAGTAATAAGCTATGTGCATATTACAATCCCACAAAATGTGAACATCTGAGGTTTGCCACTTAGATTTGATATATTAAATTATCCTTTCTATGTGGCATGTGTGCTCAAACAAGTTCCAATCTTCCTTTGTGGTTACCCTTTGGTTCTTGTTTGCGTGAGTTTGCTTGGTGTGGTTTTTCTCTAATATCCATTTCCATATATTATGTGAGAAACCATTTGTTTCATCTTATTTTAACCATGGCGTTGCCGGTTGGTTCGAATAATTGAAACTACCAAAAAAACCTTCTTAAAAATATGGTCCTTTAACTCTTATCTTTTGCCATATGCCTATTTGTTGTGAAGTTGATCTTGTACATCATTCCTATATACCACCGAGAAATATCTCCATATACTCCTTGTCCATGACAAGTGATACTAGTAATTGTGGTGGATTTTGTAGACCATCTTCACATTGGTTCTTGCGCTGACTTGCTTTATCTATTGCCTTCCTCGCCTTTTGAATGGATCCTATTTTTCAATTGGTAGTGTTTAGTGTTGTAAATAAAATATGGAGATTAATGATCCCTTGTGCATGCATTTTGTATTCAAATGCAAATATCAAAGATAATGCATGAATATTGGGGGAGCATTCCTTTTTATTTAGAACACTAACCTATCTATCAATTTTTGATCCTTTCAATTGGCATTTGATTCTTTATCTTGTGTTGGTACCTTCAATTGGTATTAATTGGAATTTAATATCTCCTCCATAGATATTTGTTCCAATTAATATTTATTGTGGGAGTCTTGATACCTTTTTGCCTTATTTCACTTTACTTGATTTCGGTCAAGTATCATCCTCTTCTTGGTATCTTTTCTCCTAGTTGTTATTTTTGTTTTAATTGGTATCTTATTTTCAATTGGTGTCTTATCGATCATTTGTTGTGTTGATTCGATTCCTTTTGATATCACACTTCATGTGTTGATGTGTTTTGGAATCAATCATTTGTTGATTTGATTTTTCCTCAATCATGTGTTGATTTTTATTTTGATATAATTTGGACAACCTTTTTGTGTCACACCTTGGTGTGCTCTCTTCTTGGTTTACTTGGTGTTTTTGTCCAAATTGTATCTCGTTTGGTTCTTGTAAGTCTATGCATGCATATTTACTAGTATATATATTTTATGGCATGCTAGTCTTTCTAGTTCCAATATATAGGGGATACTCCACCGAATCCTAAATCGGCTAAGATGTGCATGAAATTCAATTTCATATCTATATGCACATATTTATGTGGAGTGTTTCCTATATATTGTAGTTGATCTAACTACTATGGGACCCAATGAGTTTGGGAACCATTTTGTACTCTAATTTTGTTTTAGGTACAATGGAGATGCATTGGATGCTTGCCTCATTCATAAGGAAGGTGTTCTCACCATGTGATTGTCGGAGTCAAGCTTTTATGACAAACCAACTCTCATCATATTCATCATCAATGCATCTCGGTAACAAGTATCTATTCCATGCATACTTTTCTAGTTTCAACCTTGTGTAGGTTGCCTCGTGGCATGAAAGCTTGTATGTGCAATTGTTGTGGTTTTGGCCTTTTCCTTCACTTAATATATCTTTGTGATATTTGTGATGAATTTGCAAAAAAAAAAACCTTTTCTTCAATTGATATTATTTGTTTGTGATACTTGTTGCCTATCTCAAAGCATCTTCACTATCTCTTGTTCCCTTAGTGATATGTGTGATGCATTTGATATATTTGAAGTTCATTCATATACAATGAGATAAATTTGAGCTATGTGCTATGCTTTTAAGCAAAAATCTCGTTTGTATATTTATGACTTCCTTTTGGATACCTTGTTCTTCTTTTTTCCAAACCATTTCGTATGTATATGTTTCTTTGCGGATGTATATCTTCAATAGTTTGTCGAATTAGAAACCTATACATATGAGAGAGGTCACCTTTTAGTTGGTATCCTAATTCTTTTGAGCCACCTTGTTTTTTATCTATAATTCTTTGGTGGTTCCAAATTTGTCTCATGAGTGTTTGTCTTATTGTTTATTGGTATCTTTACTCACTCATGTATTTGTTGAAGATCTTTGACTTCATGCCTACCATGGTGAGCATGTTGAATTTTATCGGCTAAATGATCTCACTAGCTTTTGGCATTTTCAATTGGTTTTAGTTTCCAATTGGTATCCCTAAGCTTGTGAACATATTTCTCTAAAAGATTTTTTATCTCGGTTGGGCCTATCTTATGATGAATTTTTGAAAATTGGTATCTCCTTATGGCTCAACCACATCTTTGGTGCAAGTGCTATGATTTTCTTTTGCATTATGCACTCTTGCACTTGTTGAGTGTTCTAGATGATTTTGGGGGAGCGAGGATACCATATTTGTGCACTCCTCATTTGTGCATGAACATTGGGGAGCTTCTCCGTTTTTATTTAGAACTCTCGCTTTGGATCTTTCGATTGCTTTTCTCCTTTGTGGAGTTGTTTAAAATGATTTCATCTTTTTGCAATCTTTGGATCCTCAATATAGTTTGATTTCCTCTAATTATTCGTTAAAAGGGATTGTCATCACCTTGTTAGAGGAACTCATATTATATTGGCTCTCTAAATTTTTCTTCCCATTTCGGCAATCGATGCCAATGGGGGAGAAGTTTAGAGGGTTTAAGGGAATTTGGGTTTTATGCTTTTGTTGCATTTGCCCTTAATGCGCTTTGCATCCTTGCTTGTTTGTCTTGCAAGGATGCTTTATTCATTATATAAACCCTCTTAATAAGGGATTGTCATCAATTACCAAAATGGGGGAGATTGAAAGTGCATGGTTGCCCCCATGCATGGTTTTGGTAATTAATGACAATCTCTATGGACTAATGTTTGCATTGAGCTATATTTATAGGTGTGTCCATTTGATTTGCTTGATCTTCATTTGTTGGAGTCAAAGCTAAGGGAAGAAAAGTTTGTGTTGATCAAGGCTTTGTGCGGGTTGATCATCACTCAAGGCCAAGTGAAGATATGCCGAAGAGAGCGTCTCCCATCTTGGTGTATGGGGGAACATCAAGTGAATCTTCACCGAAGCGCAATCGAGGAAGGTGGTGCATCTTGAGGAGATGAAGATCGTCTTCATCGACCTCAAGTGGTTTAAGCGCAAGGCAAAGGTATGATCTTGATAGGATTTTTATTTTACCGGTCTCATGTTGTCTAGTGAGAGACCGGATTATAGGATAGGTAACCGTACTTTCAAGAGGGGCTCTCGACCAAATATCATGATCGTATCGTCGTAGAGAGCACAAACCTTTGCATCCATGCAATCATCTTTATTGGTTCTTATTTGTCTCTTATCGTGGTGTGGTCTTGGTGCTTGTTGTGCTCGTCATGACAAGGCCAAGTTCACCGAAAACGGTATTCTTATGCATCTTCTATTGCGTTTTCGGTTTTGGAGATTTTGCCGGTTCATCCGTTTGGAAGGTTTCACCTTTCCAACCCTTTGCACAATCTCCCTTGCTTGTTTCAATATTTGCTTTCACATTAAACTTTAATCATTCAAGATGCTATAATAGGGGAATGAGAGCTTGTTTCAATATTTTGACTTTTTGTAGTGTAAGCTCTTGTCGTCCTCTTTCCAACAAAATTGGATTCACTCGATTCGGAGCTTCCACGCAAAAGTTATTCAGTTTTTGGTTTCGGCTATTTTTCAGTAACCGGAAGTACCAGCCACGCGGGCGGTACTACCGCTCGGAACTTCCGGAGCTACTTCCGGAGCCCAGTACCGCTTACGAAAGTTCGGTTCTGGACTCAAACGGAAGCAGCACCGGAAGTAGTACCGGAACTTCCGCTAAACCGGAAGTACCGGTCCTCCCAGCGGTACTACCGCTCGGAACTTCCGGAGCTACTTCCGGAACCCAGTACCGCTTACGAAAGTTCGGTTCTGGAGTTCAACGGAAGTAGCACCGGAAGTAGTACCGGTACTACCGCTAAACCGGAACTACCGGTCCTTTTTCCGGTACTACCGGTCCCGCGGGCTTTCTCTTCTAGCCGTTGGTGAGTTTGTTTTTGTATAGGGCAGTAGTACCACCCTTTGGGCCGGTACTACCGGCCCTGCGGGAATCTGAGCCCAACGGCCAGATTTCCCAGGGCACCTATTTAAATGTGTTTTCTTCCCCAACGGTTCTTTAACCCTTTTGCTCACCTTGCTCACTTGTTTCCTCTCTCCTCCATTGTTACTAACCTTGTGAGCTTGATTCCTCTCAATCCCTCCAATGATTCTTGCCCAAACTTAGGGATTCAAGAGAGGAGATCTAGATCTACCATTCCACCAATCAAAATCTCCTCTAAGTGAGGGGAACCTAGTGGATCTATATTTTGGGGTTGCTTTGTGTTCATCCCCTTTGTTCTTCCTCTCTTATTCCCCCCAAAACATTTGTTGCTTGGTTGGACTTAGAGAGTGAAGGACTTGACCACTTTGTGTGTTCTTGCCTCTTGCATTAGTTGCATCGGGTTGGTCTCCCTACGGTGATACGTGAGGATCGACGTTGAGAAGCTTGTTACTCTTGGGTGCATTGTGTTCCCAAGAGCTTTGTGCCTCTTGGGTGCATTGTTTACCCTAGACGGTTTGGAGGTGCCGCGAAGTCTTCGAGTTGTGAAACTTCGGCACGAGTTTGGGAGCCCCCAATTGAGTTGTGGGTGTGTGCCCCAAGAACGGTGTAAAAGGGCTCCGGAATCTGCCTCGAAGGATTCCGATAGTGGAAGGTGAACCAATCCCTTGGGTGAGGTTCATCGGAGAATAGGGTGAGGCCTTTGTGGCATCTTGAGTAGGCCTCTTGTGGCGAGCTCACACCCCTCCAACGAGACGTACTCCCTTAACAAGGAGGAACTCGGGAATACATCTTCGTCTCCGCGTGCCTCGTTATCTCTATACCCGAGCTTTTACTTATGCGCTTTACATTGTGATAGCCTTCGTGCTTGAAGTTTATATCTTGCTATCACCTTGTTGCTTGTATTGCTTAGCATAAGTTGTTGGTGCACATAGGTGAGCCTAGTAATTAGGTTGTTGGCTTGTTAATTTAAACACATAGTTTTATTCCACAATTATCAAGCCCCTAATTAGAAAAAGTGTTAATCGCCTATTCACCCCCCTCTAGGCGACATCTCGGGCATCGTTTGTTCTTTCACAAGTGTTGCTTTATTTAGAATTAGCAATTTAAATAAGTATGCCATGATGCAATGCAAACCAAAAAGTGAAAAATTGGCCCATATTTTAGGGTACTAATCTGGGGCTGTTACAATCTTGGGATTCATTTGTTGAGTTCTTCCTTATTCTTCCTCTTTTCGCCCCCCGTAAGCATTTGTTGCTTTTGGTGGGATTTGGGAGTGAAGGATTTGAGCACTTCTTGTGTTCTTGCCATTGCATTAGTGCATCGGTTTATGCTCTCCACGAGAATTCGTGGAAGTTGAAGTACGTGAAGCTTGTTACTCTTGGGTGCATTGTGTTCCCAAGAGCTTGTGCCTCTTGGGTGCATTGTGTACCCTAGACGGTTGGTGGTGTCGCGAAGACTTCGAGTTGTGAAGCTTCGGGCAAGGTTTGGGAGCCCTCGATTGAGTTGTGGGTGTGTGCCCCAAGATTGTTGTAAAGACTCCAGATTCCGCCTTGAAGGATTCCGATAGTGGAAGGTGAACCGAGCCTTTGTGGCGAGGTTCATCGGAGAATAGGGTGAGGCCTTTGTGGCGTTGAGTAGGACTTTGGTGGCGAGCTCACACCCATCCAACGAGACGTACTCTCTTAACAAGGAGGAACTCGGGAATACATCCTCATCTCCACGTGACTCGGTTATTTCTATACCCGAGCTCTTTACTTATGCAATTTACATTGTGATAGCCTTCATGCTTGAAGTTTTATATCTTGCTATCACCTTGTTATTATCTTGCTTAGCATAAGTTGTTGGTGCACATAGGTGAACCTAGTATATTAGGTTTTGTTGGCTTGTTAATTTAAACACATAGTTTTATTCCGCAATTATCAAACCTAATCATAAAAGTTTTAAATCGCCTATTCACAACCCCCTCCCTTCTAGGCGACATCCTTGTTTCATGATGATTGTAAGCAAACTTTGTTTGTAAGCAAACTTTGTTTCATGATGTAATACAAGCTGAAGTTAAAAAAAATTGTTTGTGTGTAATATTGTTTCTGCTTGCCTCCCAACTCGCTGGGGGCGGCTAAGAGAATACGTTGAGACACCAAGTTCAAACTCAACGATGGAGGAGTTAACGGTATGCGTAGAATCAGAATGGAAGTGGTAAGAATTTCAGCAACTTTTTTAGATAAAGGAAATTTTATTACTTAAGAGTATTGTAAAAGTATTGCATTCGGCCTCTGCATAATTGGAAGAATTTCAGCAGTCTTACCTGCTTAATATTTCATTTGAGATTTTCAATGTTTCTTTAGTTAAATTTTGTCCATTCGGAGCAATGAACGCTCAGCTATTGATACAATAAACTTTCAGTTATACTGATTTATACTCTCAGTTAGATGCATCGGTATTATGTGCATTATCAATATGCTAGATTTTTTTGAATTAAAATTAGGTGAAACCATACCGTGTCTATGCTCGAATTGCATAGTACAATTATCAAATTCTTGACCAGCACTTATATTTCTGGTTGTTCCGTAGCAACACATGGTTATTTTGCTAGATGGTCATATTAGACGCCCCAAACTGCCCCCTCTTCCTCCACAATCACCCTGTCTACCACCCCCTCCCCCCCCCCCCTCACACACACACACAAAAATTGTCCCCATTCTGTACCACTACCACACACGTTCCTACTCGTTCCGCTGTATGCCGGAAACGCGAAAGCTCCTATGTCCTTTTCAGATGCTAGAGCTGGTCAAGATCTACGAGTTTCCAGCACGTCACGTCGACGACAGCGACCGGCAGGACGTTGAAGATGATGTTGGGCTTCGCTGCGGGTGCAGGTTCTTCGGAGCCATTATTCGGTGACTTCCGGGCTGTGGAGGGGCTGGCTCCGGATCCAAGCGTGAAGAGGAGCAGCGGCAGCGGCGCGCCACCGGCTCGTCTTGGTCGTCGACGGCGTTGGGTTCCAGAGGGGCCTGTTTGTAATCTCCTTTGTTCTCTAGGTCTCTTTGTAAGTTCGAAACATTGGTAAAATCATCTTCTTCCCGCAAAAAAAAAACATTGATTTTATATTTTTAGGACGCGACTACGTTTAGAACGTTCTATGGTTAAGGTTAACCATAGAACATTAGGATAAAATAACATTTGCATCCCACCTCGCGGTGTAACCTCTTGTCCATATGCATGGAGAGGATTTGTATCTAAACAACAAACAAACAAAATTGATGACATCATCCGTATTAAATGCAAAACTAAAAAATTTAAAAAGTTTTGTATCTCAACTCGTATATCCGATTTCAGATCCGTTGATATGTTCGAAATCTTCGAAATTAGATCCCATGTTGATATGTTTCGATGAATTTTTTTTCGGACCTAAAAGTTACCCACTTCATAAAACGTGAGTTACCCAACCTGATGTATGTAACTTACCCACCCTATGAACGATCAGTTTTGGCTTCCCACTTTTGGGTGTTATTTTTGGTTTTTTTGAGTTTTGAAGTTACCATCCGGTTTCATATGTATACATGGGTAACTACGTCAGTAATGGATGGGTAACTCCATCAGTACTGGATGGTTAATTGCATCAGTACATGGTGGGTAACTCCTCAGTTCTGGGTGGATAACTCCATCAGTACTAGGTGGGTAATTGCATTAGTACATGGTGGGTAACTCTATTAGTACAAGGTGGATAACTTCATCAGCATAGCATGGGTAACTATTATCGAGACAGTAGGGAAACTATATGATCTCGTGGTGGATAACTATCTCATGAACATATGGGTAACACATCCGTTCTGAATGGTTAACTCCATCAGTACTAGGTGGGTAACTACATCAGTATGGGTGGGTAACTCAATCAGTTCTGGGTGGATAACTGCATCAGTATTGGGTGGGTAACTGCATCACAGGGTGGGTAACTCCATCATTATTGGGTGGGTCACTCCATTATTACAAAGTGGGTAACTTCATTAGTATAGTGTGGATAACTATTATCGAGAGAGTAGGGGAACTATATGATATTGTGGTGGATAACTATCTAGTGAACAAATGGGTAACTCCATTATTTTTGGATGGGTAACTCCACTAATACTCGGTGGGTAAGTTCATCAGTACGGGGTGGGTAACTCCATCAATACATGATGGGTAACTACACAGTAGCACGCCACCCGGAAATCGTATCAGAAGTTTAGAAACTGCAGCTATTTCCAATTGTTGCTCTCACGCTTAGCTGAATCTGTACCGAGCGGGGCAGAAACATGCTAGACTTTTTTTGATCCAAAAGTTACCCACATGTAACATGTGAGTTATCCAGAGTGTAGCATATAAGTACCCAGCTGCTCAAGACGTAGCTATCTAGATGT
The DNA here is from genome assembly GCA_012064385.1 of Puccinellia tenuiflora. Lineage (NCBI taxonomy): Eukaryota > Viridiplantae > Streptophyta > Magnoliopsida > Poales > Poaceae > Puccinellia > Puccinellia tenuiflora. The sequence continues at coordinate 153,638 of QRDG01001217.1, read as the reverse complement.
ACACGATACGGAAACAATTATGATACTCATGTAGCTAGTTATCGACTTCTGAGCACATGACCATCATCAAAACTTATATAGTTATATTGGTAGATCATGTACAAAACTAGGTGTTCACACAGAACAAGTAAAAGTAAGATTCAACTTCAAACGGAACTAATTTTTTTAATAGGTGGGTAACTCTTGTATTACAGCTGGGTAACTTAAGTGTTAATGACGGGTAACTTTTTGGTCCGAAAAAAGTTGTCCGAAACATATCAACATGGGATCTAGTTTTGAAGATCTCGTCGTGACTAGTCTAACGGTGAAAACGGATGTTAAATCGGATGAACGGTTTGAGCTGTAAAACTTTTTTAATTTTCGAATTTCGTATTAAATATGGATGTCGTAATGTTTGCATGCACCGGCCCATCCTCCAATGATTCCGCTGGTACGTATATGCAGCAGTCTCGCTCGACTTGCATCGTGATCGTTGATTCGCTTCGTTTGCGAAGGGTTGGTAGCATGTTCTGGACATAAGCATAACTATCGACCTTTCTAGGACTAGAAATTCCGTATTTTTATGTCGTTTTCAGTTTTCTTATTGATCAGCACAAAAGTTAAGCGCCGTTCGGGCAGAATTGACGTACTCTTCAAGATTTCTCTCTCTCAGAAAAAAGGAAAATAAACTAGTAGTAGGACAAGGTTACAACATTGCCAAGCTCTGTTACCGTGCTACGTCGTGTGCTTGTGCTTTGACTCTTTTGTTGCTCTCCTTTCTTGCAGGAATTCCGTAAGCACCCGTAGCGCAACATCGGTGTCCTCGCTCCTTAGAAGCATCTCAGACACCTCGGCCGGCGTCACCTCCACCACCGCAAGCAGTTCCTGTATCTCCGGGAATAGAGGATGGTCATCGACGAGGTGATAGTTTCGGGCCAGCGTCTTGAACGCGTCCCAGCCGCAGTAGCCCATGTAGACGTGCATGTCCATGCGCCCCGGCCGCAGCAGTGCCGGGTCGAGGCGGTCCTTGTAGTTGGTGGTGAAGACGATGATGCGCTCCTCGCCGGTCGTCGACCATAACCCGTCGATGAAGTTAAGCAGCCCTGAAAGTGTTAACTTGCGCTCGTCGTGGTAACCTCCCGTGCCGCCGATGAAGTTAAGCAGCCCTTCAGCCGTCTCCGATACCGCGCGGTCCTTGCGACCTTCCCTCGACATGGTGTCGAAGCTGCAGTCAACATCCTCGATGACGAGAATGGACTTGTTGGACATATCGATGAGAAGCCTCTGCAGGCACGAGTTGTCGTACACCCCAGAGAGATCGAGGTCGTAGAGGTTGAAACGGAGGTGGTTGGCCATGGCGGCAACAAGGCTGGACTTGCCGGTGCCCGGGGGTCCGTAGAGCAGGTACCCGCGCTTCCAAGCCTTGCCGATCCGCTGGTAGTACTCTTTCCTCTTCAGGAACCGGTCGAGGTCGTCGAGGACGGCCTGCTTCAGTGCCGGGTCCATGGCGACCGTTTCGAAGGAGGCAGGGTGGTGGTGGTTGATGCCCTGCCACGTCCCCTGGTCGTTTAGAAAGATCTTGAGTGCGCGGTCCTGGCGTCGCAGCTCCTCCGCCGTGGACACGATGAAGGGCACGTACTTTTCGAGCGCGGTGTCTGCATGCTCTGCGTCGAAGCTGAGCTCCAGGGTCTCGCCGCCGCCTTTGCCCCTATTGTCGTTGTCGCCACCAGCGTCCATGTACATCCAGTGGAACTCAGCGCCGTCGAAGTTGTCCGTGGTTGAGCCACCGTCCTCCATGCTCAGGAGTGTGCTGCAGTTGCTGCTCCCGTCCTGCTCAAAGATGCGGGAGCGCGAGAGGCAGAACCGTGGCATGGTGCGGGGATCGATCTTGGTGGCCAGGTACGTGCGCACCGCGTCGAAGAGGTCGTTCTGGCTGCCGGGTCCGTTGCCGAACGGCTGGCATGGATTCTTCTCGACCGAGCGGCGGATGACGATGGTGTGGCGCTCCTTCTCGCGGGCGGCGCCGAAGCGGGAGCGGACCAAGGACGCGCCCCACCGCACCGCGGCGCGCAGCTCGTCGGGGAGGAGCTCCCGTGCCATGCCGCGCGCAAGCATGGCGTACGCGCTCACCGAGGCCGCGGTGGCGAGCGCGTTCTTGTACGCGTCCACCACCTTTGCACCTTCCGGCGACGCCGCCATACTCGACACCATTGGCAAGTAATCCATGGCCGGCCACCAAGCACCCAGGGGACAATATTTCCGTCGCTTTGTGTTGCCGGCGCCCTCCCCTGGGTTTTTTTTTATATAATATCGGAGCAATTAAATCGCCGGATCTAAAACTTCAACGGATTCTATTCGAACTCTACCAGAAAAGTTCTGTTCCAAACTGAAACGGCCATGCAAGCCCGACACGGACTACAATTGAAGGAACTTGCTTAGTTACAAGATCAAATCAATTGTGTCGTCTACGGTTCCGCTACACGGACGATGTGCCAATACTCTTTTTTTTTTCTCTCTTTCTGACATGGATGTGCCAATAGGGAAATACTCAATGATGTTCCGTCTTTTTCTTTCTTTGGGAAGCTTTTACGATGCTTCTTTTTTGTTTTGAGATTAAACGATGCATCTTACAATTGTTGGAAGGGACTAGTAAAACCACCATCTGACCATTGATTTATCGGGCAATATAGTCTTTTCATGGGGAAATCAGTTTTGGTTCATAGATGTATGATGCACCTACTATCTAAAAACTGCATTTTAAAATATCGAAAAATTCCAAACAAAATTTCGGGTATGCATCCAAACATTACATGTTCATACACAAAATTTCGAGGGGATAAGACATTTTTTGTGACTTGTGTAAAAAGACAATTTTTTGTGCTTCAAAATGAGTTTTCACGAGATAACTTTTTTTTCTTTTTTGTACAAGTCACAAAAATTGTATTTTTTTTTGCGAAACTTTGTGCACAAATATAGAATGTCTTGATGTACATCCGAAATTTTTGTTCCTGATTTTTGCCATTTAAAAATACATTTTTATAACAGGTGCATCTAGATTTATGAACCGGTCCTCCTCTACCCCCTCCCCCCTCCCCGGCGTGCGCGACCGGAGGTCCTCTGCACCATGGCCGCCCGAAGAGTTCCGGTTGTCTCGGCTCTCTCGTCATCGACCCCCACTAGCTCTGGAAGATAGGAGACCAAGAGGGATGGGTCGTGGATCGACGGATCCGGCGACAATGAGACATCAACGGGTCTGATTCGTGGACGACAAGCTTAAATCGGACATGGTGGTGCCTTCATGGTGGATGGGGAAGGTCAGCTTTTGAAGGGATTTGTCGATGTTGTGTGCGATATGCGATTTTGCTACATGTATATATAGTTTTTGTCATGTAAGCACGAGCAAAATGCTACAGTGATTCCTGGGTTTATGCTACACAAAGATTACTCTAATGTTGCATACGTGTTGGATGAGTTGGACACAAATGTTGGATGCTCTGGGTTTTTTGTTGTTATAAAAGTGACACACTTTACTGATATTTTGCTACAACTAAATTAGGATTTGTTGCTACATGGCAGTGTTCAAAGTGATACAACATTTTCTGCTACACCTCGCAAGTTTTTACATATTCGGAAAAAATTGTTGCAAAAAGATGTTTGCATTTCTGAAAATACTACATACATAAAAATAAATTTTACGTTCGGGTTTTTTGCTACATGGGATGTTGCATGCAACTAGAAATATTGCTATGCGAAACGTTTTTGGTACAATGATCGACACAGATTCATTCACCTAAGTACTCCCTCCGTTCCTAAATATACGATGTTTTAGGTACTCCACAAGTTGACTAGATGCAAAGTAAAGTAAGTGCACATATACAGTAATATGTGTCTAGATACATGTAGTTACATATGAATCTAGACAAACAATAAAACATCGTACATTTAGGAATGGATGGAGTAGATGGGACGACTCTTGAGGCGGCTGATAATCCCGTCATATCAGTCGGCTGATTCCTAGCGCTCGCCTTGTAAATCGTCCGGGTGCAACCGAACCATCCACATATAGACACTGACACACTGTTGGGTTTTACTGTACTATATTGCAAAAAAAAATAACAAGTCGGTTGGTATATACGGTATATCTTTAGTTGAAAATTCCTGGAGGACCGGCATAGCTGTTTCCGTGCCGCGTACGAGTCGAGGCTGGGACGATCTTAAATTGTATTGTATCCGGAATTGCGAGGTCAATCTGCGAAACTTGGATCCTGTAGTTAAATCTTCTTGCAATATAAATACACAAGGAGAGGGCGGACGCTGCCAATAACACGAAACGGCGGAAATCTAAGGAAGCTACCGTCAGTTGTCTTGTACCTGCGCGAGATCTAAATCCTTGGTACGAGAGATCGAATCCATGGATTTCTTACCAAAGGCGGCAAGTATGGCGTCGTCGCCGGACGGGGCGAAGCAGGTGCTGGACACGTACAAGAAGGCGCTCGCGACCGCGGCCTCGGTGACCGCCTACGCCATGCTTGCGCGCGGCATGGCGCGGGAGCTCCTCCCCGACGAGCTGCGCGCCGCGGTGTGCTGGTGCACGGCGTTCCTGCGTTCCCGGCTCGCCGCCCCCGAGAAGGAGCGCCGCACCATCATCATCCGGCGCAAGCTCGCTAGCGGCGGATACAACGGCGCGTACAGCGAGAACGACCTGTTCGACGCCTGCCTCACGTACCTAGCCACCAAGATCAACCCCCACACCATGCGCCGGCTCTGCCTCGACCGCGCTCGCAAGATCGAGCCCGACGGGAGCGTAAGCTGCAGCACGCTCCTCTGCATGGAGCACGGAGGCTCCACCACCGACGCCTTCGACGGCGTCGAGTTCCACTGGACCTCCATCGAGGGCGGCAACGACGGCAACAACAAGGGCAAAGAATCCCTGGAGCTCAGCTTCGATGCGGAGCACACAGCGACCGCGCTGGAGAGGTACGTGCCCTTCATCATGTCCATGGCGGAGGAGCTGCGGCTGCGGGACCGCACGCTCAAGATCTTCCTCAACCAGGGTTCGGGTTGGAAAGGCATCAACCATCACCACCCTGCCACATTCGACACGCTCGCCATGGATACGTCCGTGAAGCAGTCTGTGATCGCCGACCTCGACCGGTTCCTCAAGAGGAAGGACTACTACCGGCGGATCGGCAAGGCGTGGAAGCGCGGGTACCTTCTCTACGGCCCACCCGGCACCGGCAAGTCCAGCCTGGTCGCCGCCATGGCTAATTATCTCCGATTCAACCTCTACGACCTCGATCTCTCCGGGGTGTACGACAATTCGTGCCTGCAGAGGCTACTCATCGACATGCCCAACAAGTCCATCCTCGTCATCGAGGATATTGACTGCAGCTTCGACACCATGTCAAGGGAAGACCGCAAGGCGACGCATGAATACTACTCGGATGAGGAGCAGGAGGACGACGAGTATGACTACCATGCACGTTCGGGACCAGCTGGAGGTTACCAGCAGGAACGCAAGATAACACTGTCAGGGCTGCTCAACTTCATCGACGGGCTATGGTCGACGAGCGGCGAGGAGCGCATCATCGTCTTCACCACAAACTACAAGGACCGTCTCGACCGCGCGCTGCTGCGGCCGGGGCGCATGGACATGCACGTCTACATGGGCCACTGCGGATGGGAGGCGTTCCAGACGCTGGCTCGGAACTACCACCTCATCGACGACCACGCTCTGTTCCCGGAGATACAAGCCTTACTTGCAGCGGTGGAGGTAACGCCGGCCGAGGTGTCCGAGATGTTGCTGCGGAGCGAGGAAGTGGACGTTGCGCTAGGGGTGCTTATGGAATTCATCAAAGGAAGGAGACGCGCAACAAAGGAGGCAGAGGACAAGGACGGCGTAGCAAAGATAGAAGAGAAGGCAATCTTGTAACGATTTTGCTTCACATACGACTTTTTACGATAGCTGTACGACGCTTTCCTAATTATTCCTTTCCCGTGCCCAGCATCCAGCCCAAGCCCAAATGCAAACATGTACTAGTATCTGCCTAATTATTCCTTCGCTCTTTCCGTATGCGTTCCCTCCACCACTTCTAATTTGCACACAGGAGAAGCCAGGCCATGCGTCCGACGAGAGCACGCCATGATTTCGCCTACGAACAAGTGGAACAACCCAACTGCAGAGCACCAATTCCATGGTCTTACTTGAGCTCAATTCCATAGCGATCTCAAGCTTGCCAAATCAAGTCTCCAATGGATCCCACCTTGGAGACATCTTGCTACACAGGTGTAGCAATGGCGGAACTGGTTGCTAGCAGCTAGAATTCCGCCAAGGCTGAGGCTGAACTGCTTTGTTATTTGACAGGTCAGACGTACGAGAACAGAAAGTCTCTTCTGATACTCTGATCACAAGTCCTAGCCTCGGCCCAAGCCCAAATTAACCCAGACCGTGTGTGTGCAAAACTCCACACCCTGTTGCCCCGCATGTGCAGCCACGTAGCATCGGACGGGTATCGGACGTAAAATGATCGTACGTATAGCAGCGCTCATCTTGTAATTCCCTTCAATCGGCATGGCCACCACTCACCATTGAGTCATTGGTGATACGAGTCACGACAGTAACCAACGCCCTGCCTGCGTTGTTTAGATCGATAAATTATATTCTTATTACTTCTAGTACTCCTTGAACTTCTAGTACTCCTTGATATCCGCTGTAGAACTACTCAGGCATAGCATACATGCACGTATACCTGGCCATGGGCTGCCCAGCCCGGACGCAACCCGGCCTGAACTGTAGTAATAACAGTTAAGAATTTCAACATTGTCTCGACCATTGTTTCTTTTTTAGACACCAACACTAAGTTGAACTTAATCAGATCCCTGTGCAGAGCTATTTTCGAATGCTCCATTCAAATAATGTGTCAAATTCGGACTCTCAAAATGACCTGCCTGTCAAGAAGGATCTAACCCTTTTGATCAACGCCCTACGTCGCCATGTTGAGGTTACACAGCTTACCATCCCAGGTCAAGGCCTTGAGGTGCCAAGACGACTTGACACTCGGGTTCTCGGTGTCAACTCCCCGACCGGGGCGTTGAGGCCACAAAGGTCCACGCCATGCAGTGGCGGAGCCAGGAATTGAGACGAGGGGGGTCGAACATATAAGGTCTAAATTTTTGAAGGCACAAAAGGATGTTTATACAACACACAACAACACAAGAAATGGTCCAGAAGATCCAATTTTCATCATTTATACAATAGAACTACCAAAAACACGAAAAGACATCTAAATGACTTAAACTAATAGTATCATACCATTAAGTTGGATTTATGCCAGGAAGACGAAAGTGTTGAGGTAGATGGCCTCGACGTTCCTTGTAGGAATGAAAACGCAGCATAATCTTCTTGTCATCAATTTTTGCAAATATCTCTTTCTCAACATAGCAAATCATCAAGTTATTCAGCCAATCATCACCCATCTTGTTTCGAAGGTCTGTCTTTATAATGTTCATGGCAGAGAAAGCTCTCTCAACTGATGCTGTGGCCACCGGTAATGTCAATGCAAGTGTAATGAGGCGATATACCAATGGAAAGATCAAATGATGTCCAGTATGAACAAACTTGAGAGCCAGACCACTCAGACTATCACAAGCTAAAAACTCTGCCCGAAGACCCGGCAGTCCCGTCTCCATCGAGCTGCAGCGCTGCCACTCCTTCCTCAGCCTCCCCTGCGGATTCGACCTCCTCAGACGACTGCTCAGATGCGTCCTCTTCTTCCTCTTGCCAGTGCTCCCTTAACCAAGCTGCCTCCTCTTCAGCATCCATGAGTGCGCGACGACGACCGGAACCCGAATGGTGCGAGGCGGGAGAGAAGGCACGGCGGCGGGAGACTGGGACTCTGGGAGAGGAGGCGCGGCGTGGCGGGAGAGGAGGCACGGCGGTGGGAGAGGAGGCGTGCCGTGCCGGGCTGCGGCCTGCCGCCTGCGGGCTGCCGGCGGCCGGCGGGAGAGGAGGCGCGGCGTGGCGGGTCGACCAGGACCGTCCTGGCGCCGCGCGCACCGCCGCGGAGGACGTGCCTGAGCCGGGACTCGATGCGCCTGATCCGGGACGCGTCGTGGATGGGCGCGCCGGTGTCCTCGTCGCGGACGAACACCAGTGCGGCGACGGGCGACCCGCCCCCGTGCGTCCACGCCTTGGCGTCGACGGTGCCGCAGCGCATTTCGTGCAGCACGGCGAAGACCTCGGAGAGGAGGCCCGGGCGGTCGACGCCGACGAGCTCGAGCAGACAGAGCCTCTCCTTGGCCGCCGGCGAATCGCACCTCGGGAACGCGTCGGCGGTGGCGGCGGAGAGCGCCGACTCGACGCGCGCGAGCAGCTCGTCGGCGGCGGCCTGCCGTGGCGTGGGGGAGCAGAGCAGGGAGAGGATTAGGGATTCGCTCGGGTCGTGGCCTCGTGGTTGTGGGGATGAGGTGAGGAAGCTGTCTTTTTTTTTCTTTCTTTTCCTTCCTTACCGACAGTGTTGCTTACCGATACGAGTCTACCGTATACGACTGACCTGGGGTATCGATTCCTGATTTTGGTCAGCCGGGTCGGCCGACCAGGGTCGACCCCCTAGTGGCGCCGCCGTTGACGCCATGGGCTTGGGCATTGAGTCTAGGCATCTCAATGACTCTAGTCAGGGTGTTAAGTTTGTCAATGTTAGGTCTGCGCATTCGGTCGTCTTGACATTGAGTAGTTTAACCACAACATGCCTAACGTAGAGCGTTGAGCAAAATATCAAAAAATAATTTATCTTTCAGAAGGAGTCGACGCGGCAGCCCTGGTCCGTACATTAGATACTCGGGATGAGAACAACATATTGGACATCCACGGCGCCGACCACTGGTGCTCAAGATGTCCGTGGGCAAGATGACGGTGAGATGCGGCGCCACCTTGAGGAGAACTGGGCCGGGCGGGCGACAATGACGATGCTGCCGCATATGAAGTGGTTGACGTTTGACATTATCTCAGCCCTGCTCTTCGGCCTCGAGAGGGGTGTCATGCGGGACGCTCTTGCCAGCGACTTCATGTGCATGATCGAGGGCATGTGGGCCATCCCATTGAACCTGCTGTTCACAGCGTTCAACCGGAGCCTCGAGGCCAGCCGCAGGGCTCGTCGGGTGCTCGAGGGGATCATGAGCGAGAAGAAGGCCAGCCAGTTGGATCAGCACGGCAAGGCGTTCTAGAACAACGACCTCATCACCTGCCTGCTCAGCCTGACGGATGACCATGGCGATCGGCGATCGGCTGCTAACCAATAAGGAGATTGTGGACAACGCCATGGTCACCCTCATTTGTGGCCAGACACGTCTTCCATCCTTATGACATTCATGGTCCGTCAACTGGGCACTGGCCAATGATCCGGTCACCCTAGCCTCCATGGTCCAAGGCAAGCAACAATTTCACTGTATTTGCAAGTTTGTGTACCAACTCCCAACAATTGATCTCACCACGCCATGATCTTTTGTGTCTTTCTTGGCACAGAGCATGAGGAGATTGTGAAGAACAAGGCTGATGGAGAGGCTCTGACCTGGGAGGACCTGATGAAGAGTCGCAAAGGAGACACTTCGCATTGTCCCTCCAGTCATCGGAAACTTCAGAAGAGCACTCAAGGATATCAATTTCGACGGCTACTTCATCCCAAAGGGTTGGCAGGTCATTTGCTAAATTTGCATCCTTAGACATTCATACCAGTCATAGCTAGTATCACCAACTTGTCGAGAAATCTGATGCAAACTCTTGCCGTTTTCAGGTGTTTTGGACGGCAAACGTGACGCACATGGACTCGAGCATCTTCCACGAGCCGGCCAAGTTCGACCCATCCTGGTTTGAAAACCAAACAGTGTCAGCTATGCCACCATGCTCCTTTGTCACCTTTGGAGGTGGCCCGAGGATATGCCCCGGGATAGTGTTTTCGACGCTGGTGACCATGCACCACCTGGTGAGGCAGTTCAGATGGAAGCTCTGCTGCAAGTGCAAGGAGAACACTTTCGTGAGGGACCCAATGCCGTCGTTGCTGCATGGCCTGCCGATCAACATCGAGCACAAGACCTCTTCTTTATAGCGACCAAACTTCACAATAATCTAAGTATAATGGCCAGCCGCATTGCAACACTGCATTAGAGGGATCAACGGAAATGTAGATGGAAACCGGAGGAGAGGGCAATATATACACAATATATACCGCATAATTGTAGAATTATGTATCACGGCTATTTTTTCCAGCCATAAATATTTCAGGATAAGTAATAAAACATGTGTGGCGCATGATAATCCAGTGGGCACACAAAAGATGGTTTGCTTCACAGTTATTTGGTGTTTGTGGAGACAAGCATGTACATCAGAAGACTATACTAGATCCAGCAGGCTTACTCGGCACTCACTGGGATGTAGACCTTGTTACCACCGTTTGATATCTTATACACGTAGAATATCAGTACAAGTGCACTGCAAAAAAATACGAAAAGGGAACATGTTATGGTGACAAGCTAAGTGCACTTGCTCTATTTGGGAACGTTATGTACATTGCGTTCTTTAAAGAAAAAAAAAATATATTGCTATATTGGCTCTTCATCCCTTGTTTTTTATGCACAAAAATGAACATTGTTTTTAAAAAAATATTGCAAGTGCATATAGTATTCTGACATGAAAGGCGCACTCAGATTGTTAGTGGAAATTTGCAAACAGTCCTCTTAATTTTTTTTTCTTGTGGGAGCATTTTGTTCCCAGGAGCCCGAAATATACAACTGCAATAGCTACATTCCAACAAATAAGCTGCCAGCAGGGCTATAACTGATAGATTTTAGGTTATTTTGGCATTTGTTGTCAGGGTGAAGCTTAATCTTGTTTAAAATTTGTATCAAGTTTTCTAACTGAAAACTTACCATTTAGATATGGTATGCAAAGGTGAACATGGGACATTTGCACCCGGTTTGAAAATGCATTTTCGCAATATCCAAAAATTCCCAAAAAAATATGCGCGCATACATGCTGTAGTTTCTAGTGTGCGCCAAAAGTTTCGTCCAAAAACGACTTTTTACTTGACTTGTGTGAAAAAGACAAAAATCTGTCATATGTGTGTCCTATGTAAGTCACAAAAATTTCTCTTTTTTGTGGAGTAAACTAAAATGTAAACTTTTGACGAAACTTTGTGTCGTCCACATGTTATGCGAGATGTATGTATGTACTTTTTTTCCAGATTTTTTGGACATATTTTAAATGTGTTTTAAATGCTTTTTCCAAAAGTGGGTGCAAATGCCCCCATGTTCTCTCTATTCACTTTCATGATGTAGATCTTTTACTATTCAATGTTTGCTCATTTCGAAACCATGAGATTTGCGATTTCATGGATTTGTACAATTCTGTTCATATGTGACCATTTCCTAACTTTTAATATTATGGTAGTGTTACATTGAATTTATAAGCTTAGTGTTACAAAATTTATCTTCTGGGATCATTATTTTAACCCAGTAGTGTTAATTAAATAATGCCTCCATTCCAAAATAGATGACACATGTTTATTCTCCAAGGTCACCCTTATGCAACTTTCACCGTTACTTTGTATGAATGTTTAAGCAAATGCATATAAAAAATTCATATTGCGAAATTATTTTTCATGAGAAATTTAGTGATATGGTTTTCACCTAACCAACCTAAATATTCTTTTACTAATTGGTTGCCATGGGCAAATTTGACTTCGAAACATGATCTATTTTGGAATGGAGGTAGTATTTATTTTTATTATATAGGAAAATATATGCAAGATGGATTCCACGACAGGTAGCCATACTTGATAGCAACTAGTATATATTATGTTTTCAAGACCTTTGTGATGGCATGAAAAATCGGAATTTACAACCTTTGAAGCAACAAGCCAAAGACTCGAAGTTGCAGTTAATAAGGGAAACAGGAAAAAGATGATGAATGGTGTGTACGCTTGTACAGAAATCAGAAGGTCGTGGCCCTTGTGGGCTCTATACTTTTAGAACAAAAGTTGAACTAACTCGTACTATTTAGGCAAGCAGCACAAATGAGCACCTCTTTGGATAGGTAGAACTATGGCTACTACACTTTGAAAGGCGCAGAGGAATATCAGGACAAAATGCTCCTGAAGAAACAAATAGGAACATACTAATACAGAGCTAATTTCAAAAGGTTGTTATATTACGATTTTTTCAGAATACTCGTTGAATACAAATAAGAAGAGATTGACTCGAGAGCACCTAGAATTAGTTAGGAAACATTATCTTCAAAATTACACACTTGGTCCCGTTGTCAAGATGAAAGGTATCTTATACACATAGAATATCAGTACAAGCGCACTACAAAACAATAAGAAAAGAGAGCATATTATGGTGACGAGCTTAGTGTTCCCATCAACAGAACCAGAAACGTTCCAACTTTTAAGACCAGAGGCCAAAAAGCAAGAGAAACATCCATCATCAGAATAAATCAGAAATCATGGTTTGCTTTGAATGTAGTAGTATGAACTATGAAGGAACTACATGCTCCAGGCCAAGAAAAGATGCACATTAAAACAAAAATCTAACAGCTATATGCACTTTCATTTTAAACAAAAAAAATACGTATTTGCTATATTAGTTCTTCATCTCATGTTTTTAAAATGCAGAACAATTTTTTTCCGTCATAAAATACAAAAGTGCATAGAGTATTTTGTCATGTATTACCTCTGTTCCATAATATAAGACGTTTTGGCAAGCTAAAACATCTTCTATTATGGAACAGAGGGAATTATATCTCAGATTATTAGTTGGAATTTGCAAACGGTCCTCTATTGTATATCATGGGAACACGTGCGCACAGGAGCATGAAATGTGCACCTGTAATAGTCCCATGCAGACGAATAAGCTGCTACCAGAGATAATAGCTTGTACTCCCTCCGATCAAATTTGATTGTTGCCAGCCATATACACTTTTGTACTGCGGTTGCTCATTTTCCACGCCAATCTTTTCCGACCGGAGGTAGTATGTTTTTATTTTGCAGTTGTTGTCACGGTGAAGTTTAGTCTTGTTTAAAGTTTGTATTAAGTTTTCTAAACAACAATTTTGCATTAAAAATGGATGATATATGAAATCTTTGACCATTCAGTGTTAGCTCATGTCGAAACCTATGAGATTTCATGGATTTGTATAATTATCTTCATACTTCTCAAAAGGAGTGTTCATATATATGACCATTTACCCATAATTAATGTTATGGTAGTACTATATTCTATTTAGAAGCTTATGTTACGAAATATATGTTCTGGGATCATTCAGTGATATGATTTCTTATATGTATTTCACAATATGATTTTCACCAGACCAACCTAAATATTCTTTTACTAATTGGTTCGTATGGATAGGAAAGTTTGACTTCACGGTTTGTAAAGTATGATCAATTTTGCAACGGAGGTAGTATTTATTTAACATATAAGAAATGCTATGCAAGATATTCCACGAGAGATAGCGAAACTGATGGCCGCTATTGTTTTTAAGGACCTCGGTGTGATTGCACGAAATCAATTTACAACCTTTGAAGTAACAAACTAAAGACACGAAATTGCAGTAACCAAGAGAAGCGGGGAAAGCATGATGAATGGAATATGTATGCATGTACAGAAATCTGAAGGTTGTGGCCCTTGTGGGCTCTATATTTACAAAGGAAGAATGCATTTTCAAATAAAGTTGAACTGATTCATGCTATTTAGGCACACAGCACATATGAGCACTCTTTGGATGAGTATGCATATGGCTACTATTCTTTGAAACTTGACAGGCATAGAGAAATATCATGATAAAATGCTTCCAGACGAAACAAATCTGAACATACCAATAAAAAGTTAATTTCTTAAGGTTGTTCTCTTAAGATTTCATCAAAACACGCATTGGATACAAATAAACAGAGCTTGACATTACTAGTAATCGAGAACACCTAGAAGAAGTTAGGAAACACTATCTTCAAAATAAAATGCTTGGACCCTTTGCGGAGATGAAAGGTCACCCCTTCTCTAGTACTTTTTCCTATTCAAATCGGGCATGTAAACGGCATCATCAAAAGTGAAGGTCGTGCCATCATGCAGGCAGCTTCAGCACCATCCTCCAAATTTATGTTATTATTGTTGTTGCGGCAAGTTTCAGCACCTTACTGCCAAAGTGGACTTCTCTTCATGGGTATAGCCAAGTTGTTGAGGCAGTTTAGCCTCTCCATGGTGTTTTCAGGAGATTAGAACAACTTAAGTTGGGACCAGTCGAGTGAGTTGGGATGAAAAGGACCGAGGGAGTTGGATGGAATAAAAAAATGACTACATAGGTCAATTGGTTCTTAATTACTGTGTTAGAAATGGGGGAAATATTTTTATTGACTAGTGAAAGTAAGAATGGGCCGCAAAACAGAGGGAAAAGATGTATCTTAACCATTTTTTCTCGAAGTAAGTACAAATAAGGCTCCATAAGTTCAAGTACAAAGGAACCACAACACGCTGTGTCTCCATTTGGCGTTCCAATCACCAAATACAATGAATAGTACCGTACCATCTAGACGTGCATATGAGATAAAGAAATAGTTTTGGACGAACCTGATGGTAGCAATTATTCCAGCTGGCATTACTTTTCTTGTCTTCATGTATCTTATTCCCATAGTTATCGTTAATGCTGCAGCACAAACTGTTGAACAATAAATCTTATAAGATAAAGTTGACTAAGGAAAGAAACAGAAGTCTAGAGCATTCACTAGTGAAACATCTTCAACTGGAACTACAATATGGCTGTCGATCAGGTAGTAATTTCCAGAACAAGCTGGAAAATGTGGCATTCTGAGTGTTGCCTATAATCTCTACTATATAATACGGCTTATGTTTCTCTATCGTCAGTTTTGGTACGTCGCACGCACGCTCGACCATAGGTATGTCGTCTAGCTAACTGTCGGAAAACAAATCGGAGAAAACAATCGCTAAAAAAACGGAGGACCAAGCAAGCGACGATCGGGAAAAATAGGTGGAAGGTTAGGAGAATTTCTTTCCGTGCGCGCACCTCGTCGTCCAGCCGAATAGGCCCAACTTCTGCCCATCTCCTCCCCTCCTCATATTTTCTTTCTCCCACCATTCTAAAGTCTTCATTTATTTTCCGAGCTTTGTCATGGTGTTCAGTCAGATGACATCCAATAATCATGTTTTATAAAATAAATGTGATATGGATAGCATCTTAACGATCTAACCAAAATCTATGTGAGGATTTGAATTTGAGTGATTTGATTGTACATTTACTTTCCTAACCAATTAAGTTGGGCTCACTTCTTAATTAATTGATCTCGTGCTCTAGGTTTAGGTATTTAATTTGCACAATTTTCCTCTGAATGATGATCACAATATTCTTTTACATCATGAAAAGTGTTCAGAACATCTCTTGTAGGTATGCAAGATTATTTGATGAGGAGTGCTCCTGTGCTTTCTAGACAGTTATTTTGCACGAATATTAAAGCAAATAACGGATGCGATCATAGATCTCCCACATGTCCAACACACATGGTGGATTAGCAGATATGATCACGTCGTTAGTATAGTGTGTTTTAATTTTCGTGCAAAATAACTGACCGGAAAGCGCTGGAGCACTTCCTTGATCTGATTCTTTATTCACACTCAAGAAAATTAAAAGGTGTATAAGAATTACGAGAGGTTGGGAGGGAAGAATATTCCTTCCTTTTTTCTCATCCACCGCCCTCTCTCCCAGCCCCATCTCGGTGTCCGTCAAATTTGATGGGAATTTATCGATGAAATCCTCAGCGCCGTTGTGCATCTGCATCTCGACTCCTCCCCCGGTTATTTATCAGCCTTCCTTGGCTTTCTCTACCCCTCAACGCTGAGGGAAGTGAAGACCCTCGTGGAGTGGGGTGAGGTGGCAATTGCAGTGCATGGCTTTGCTGGCGTTGGTGCATATGTACCGGGTTGTCTGGTTTTTGCGGTAGGCAGAGGAGGCAGTGGCAACGCGTTTGACCGCTGAGCGCACTAGACATACTGGAGCTGGTTGGTTTCTATGACATGCCGCATCCATGCCATCAAAAATTTACCAGCTCTTCATTTCTTCCACAAACAAATTGTTTGGTGAAGACAATGAAATTTTCTATTACCCGTAGCAACGCACGGGTATTGTGCTAGTGCTGTTAAGTTCTTTTTTTCCTTTTTCTTTCTTTGGATTCACGCAATGGATATGATCCAACCTGGCCAACTGGAACATCACAATAGTAACGACTAAACATGCATGTGACAAGATAGGAAAGTGTAAGACAATAGCAAAAGGAATACTAAAAGACAACAAGTTTGTTTGTAAATTTGAGTTTTGATAATGGGCTAATGGCCATCTGCTCCACAGCTCTGTTGTTGCAGGATTCTGAAAGACCACACAAAATTTTATGAATATATATTTTTTTAGATCAAAATTTTTTGAATATAAAAAGGACTAATGGTGCACCAATTCACTTTCCGAAAATACTCTGCTAAATATTTTCTGAAACATTTTTCACTCTTGGTGATGTATGTAACTTGGGTCCAATATATTGCAAACATAGTGCTTGCTCATCTGAGAATTTTAGCTTGTTCATGTAAATTAGAGGAGGCCCAGCCTATTGAATCTTACAACCCCTAGTTTCTACCCAATTAATTAAATTCTTAACTGGCAACTGATACACGTCCTAGGATACTCCATTTGGAATATTTCATCGTCAACATTTAGCTCCGATGCCAATGTGACTGCAGGATGCACCCCTGCTCTGAACGCAATATCAGGTTTGTCTAAAAGAAATCGAAATAACAATCACGAGTTTTCGATGTTACTGCTCAACAACACTAACTACCCACCCACATCAGACGAGCATCAGCCAGCCTCAAAGACGACGAAAATGGAGAGGGGAGAATTGACGAGAGGAGTCAGTAGTAGCAGTAACGGACCGGTCTGGAGGACGGTGGCGAAGAGGGAGCTAGAGTGGCCGCTCGCGAAGGCCCAGATGCTGAGAGCTCCGGCGAGGAGGAGCGCGCCTCCGAATCCTGCGCCGGCGGCCAGCGAAGCCGTGCTCCCCCGCTTGACGTAGCCGGCGACGCCGCCTCCGAGGACAGCCAGGCCGTATGGGATGGTGACGTAGAAGTCATCCATGCTGTATTGCTGTTCGCGGATCCTACTTTCCTGGCTCGCCGCCGGCGGCTGTGGTGTAAATCGCCTGATCGGCTAGACTCTCCCCTGCGGCGACTTCTCTTATTTCTCTCCCTGCGGTGACTTGAAGCTGGTTGCTTTTTGCTGGATTGAGATTTCGTTCAGTGACTTCATGCCACAAAGTCTTGCCTTTTGCTTACCTGGCGTCTGGCGATGGGCGGCGGTATAGTCGGTTAGCGTAGCTTGGCAACCCTTATTTACGCCCCCGTCCGTCGTCACCAAAAACGCGTCGGCAGAGGCACTGTTGGGCAGGCCCGCCATGCTCGTCGATGATGTTGCGGGAGAAGCTATGGCAGTTGGCTGCGGTGATGCCGGCGTAGGTGAGGAACAGACTTATCTTGGGGGTCAGGTACTCAGGTGTGCGATGCACGTCAGGATCGGGTATAAGGAGCTTGTCGGTGATGAGATATGAGGGTTTGGGGTGCGGGGGTTCGTCGGAGGGGGATTGAGAGGGAGATCGACAGACGGCGGGGACGGCGGTCGAGGAGGGTGGGGCGACGAGGCACCACGGGGGGGCAGCGTCTGCCCCTGTGGCGGTACCGCGGTAGCAGGCAGTCCAACCGGCGTTGGAGGCGGAGGGTCGAGGAGGTGGAGTGGAGGCTGGGGGGTCGGGGTGGGGAAGAAGACGTCAACCATGAAGAAGATGATGTTGTTGAGCCGGCGTCACCAGCTCTTCCTTCACATGTCGCCACACTCCCTAGCACAAAACGTGTCAATATGAGCTCACATACATGTTGTTCTTGTAGCTCGCGGCCTGGCAGGACTAGCGTGATCGCATGGACACGTATTAGGCTTTTAGAGCATCTCGAGTCACATCCCAAATAAACCGTCTGGTAATAGTGCCGGACGAGAGCTATTGGGGGCGCCTGACAATGTTGTCGCCATATGGGGGCGTAGTCGTGCCCCCAATACGACATCCCAAAAGATTTGTCACTTTTTTGACACAAATTTAAAGTCCCGACCACCAAAATGTCGCGAACTCCGGCAACACATATTTTACATCAGTTTGAATAAGAATGGAAGATGTTGGCTCTTCTGTCACCGTCGGTGTTTGCCTCGCCGTTCCAATACCCATTTCTTGCAATATGGCAACACTATTCATCATGTGCCATACCTTCACCTGTGGATCCCTGCTCGACATGTCGGTCGTCAAATTCATGAATTTCTACTTCTTTATCTTCACGATAACTCTTACATTCTCAAGGTGAAGTTGGATGAGACCTCGGGGTGACACTTATCAATCGATGCTTGCACCCTCTCCGATGATGCCGTTGTCACACCGTCGCCTTTGTCTTCCTGATAGGGTGTCTGCCTGAGGCCAAGGAGGAATGGTTCATCAACATCTATTATGTTGCCATTGTCGTCCTTCTTGACTTGCTTCTGGACGATCCTCCATTTCTTGTAATTTTGGAGCTTTGTGAAGCAATGCGTGATAAGTGCTGGCAGAGTTGGCGAAGTTGGATGGTGCCCCAAGCGAAGGCGGAATTGTAGATAGTAGCAGTTTTCCCTCAATTAAAGAACCGAGGTTTATCGAACCAGTAGGACTTTGAAATCAACAACGAGGTGAATGTTGAAGATCTCTGGCGCTTAACCTTCAACAGACGTGGACCTGCACACACTCAAGCAAAATACTTTGCCCCCAACGACGGAGAGGTTGTCAATCTCTCCGGTCTCGCAGAACACAAAGCGGTTAATTGTATTATGAAATGAATAAATGCAAAAGTGACCAGAGGAATAATAATGATTAAAAGCAAGTAAATGAGGATGTAAACAATGTAAAAAGATGGACTGGGGGCCATGGGTTCACTAGTGGAGTATCTCAAGTAAATAAAACATGCATGTGATGGGTGAACGAATTACAGCTAGGCAATTGACAAGATCATGACACAAACCCAATTTAGCTATGACAAAAAGAACATGATAATATTTATGGAGGCATCATGACAAGGAACAAAGACCGTTGAGTCCAACTGCGTCTTTGTCTAATAAGTCCACCGTGGGATCGCTATCCAGTCTGTCACCCAACGGTATTAAGTTGCAAGCAACAGACATATGCATTAAGTAAAGCGCATGATGTAAGCAACACTAATATCAAATGAGACATTAGCGCCGCTGTTTTACCCTTAGTAGCAACAGCACACCCTCGCCCTTAGACGTTTCTGTCACTCGTGCCTAGGAACAAAAGGGGGCATGAACCCACTATCTAGCATAAATACCCTCTCTTGGAGATACACACAATCACTTGGCCAAATTAACTACGCACATCGGAGAGCATGCAATACATAAATAACTCATATAAGAATCATGCACAATCTGAACATAACTTCATAATCCATCGGATCCCAGCAAACACATCACATAGCATTACAATAATCGATCTTGATCATGTTAGACAGCTCACAAGATCATAAGACATGAAGCATAAGGGTGAGAGACTACCAACTAGCTACTGCCATGGACCCGTAGTCCAAGGTGAGACTACTCACACATCACCCAGGAGGAAGTCATGGCGATGAAGAGCCCTCCGGGATCGATCTCCCCTCCGGCAGAGTGCCGGGATCAGCTTCAGATGGGACCCCGAACTAGGGTTCGAGATGACGGCGCGTTGGGGTCGAGTTTCTGGAAAATAATGGACGCCTTGACGTTTTTAGGGTTAAAGGCAATTTATAGGCGTCGGAGGGCCGCGAGGTGAGGTCCCACGAGCAGGGGCGGGCCCCACCCGCAGGTCCACCCTGACCCGCGACAGGTGGCCGCACCTGCCCCCTGGGCCTCCCCTCCGGCTCCCCTTCGGTCTGGTACTTCGTCTTGGCGTATAAAAAATCCTCAAAAATTTTCAGCACGTTCCGAGAATATTTCCAGAAGTAAATTTCTGAAACAAAAGGACAGCAAAAACAGGGAACGGGCACTGGGCATCTTGTCAATAGGTTAGTCCGACAAAATGCTTAAAAACGATATAAATGACAGTAAAAACATGTGACAATATCACAAAACTAGCATGGATCACTCAAAAATTATAGATACGTCGGAGACGTATAAGCATCCCCAAGCTTAACTCCTACTCGTCCTCAAGTAGGTAAGTGATAACAAATAATTGTTGATGAGACATGCAACCAACACAACCTTTATCAAGATAGTAATGCAAATCAAAGGATGTGAATGAAGAGATACTAAACAATTGTCTATAATTGATAGCAAGAAAGCAATGAATAAACAAGTCGAATCATTCAAGCAAAACCTTTCATAAATAGTATGTCAAAGACATGAAAACAATGTGATCAACATATTTGTCTAATTCACAAGGATAATAATTCCACAACAAAAGTGTTTGAGAATCAACATGAAGGAAGATGTAAGAATTAGCAAAAAGCCTCAACTTCCAACAGTTTATCTTATAGATAATGTCAATATAAAGATTCATGTTTAATCTTGGCAATGCAATATGCTCAACGATAACCAGGGTCAATGCTAGATGTTTGCTTTTGTAGAGATAGAAAGAAGAGGAAAACTGACTCAACATTAAAAGTAAAAGAAAGGCCCTTCGCAGAGGGAAGCATGGATTAGTCATGTGCTAGAGCCTTTTGTCTTTATGAAACAGAAGTAAAATGATTTTGAGCCATGCATGCTTTCGTCAACGACTTCACAACAGAGAAGCTATCTAGTCCCTCATGACAAGCAAGATTTTTTAGACTTGTGAGAGCAGCTGGTTCTTAGAAGAGCGAGTACGCTCCTCTTTCTCCTTGGTTTCACCACTGTCCAATGTTTGGGCTGATTTCTCAGTTTTGCATTGCGTGGAGGAGAATTGTGAGTTGTATTTATATTTTTGCTTAAGCTGCTCTCGGGTTGATTCAAGTGAAGACGTAATCCATCAACACCGGGTGAAAGGGGGGAAATGACCTTGCTCGTCACAAGTTATATCTAGCTCTCTACTGCTCCCTCATGAGCTTAAAAACAGAGGCACAAAAAGAAGTATTTGAATTTTTAAAGATAGCACATGACAAATTTACTTGGAATGGTAGGAAATACCATGCATAGGTAGATATGGTGGACACAGCTGGCGAGAAAGTTTGGCTTTGGGGATTGGATGCACGAGTGAACCATACACTCAGTACGAATTTTTGGGCTTAGCAAAGAAGGTATTTGAAGCAAACATCTAATAATAACCGGTAACAGAACAACATAAGACATTTACCAGTCATAAGCATAAAAACTCTACACCGTCTCCCTTGTTGACCAAACAATTTTTTTGATGGAAAGATTGGCACTATGAATTAACAACTATGAAAAACCACACAATTTCAAGCTTTCAACCATATTTCTTTACTAATCAATTCCACCTAAATAACCAACAAGTTTAAGCATTATACTTAACATCTCAAAACAATTGATAAGCATCAAGTATCCACACCATGATCTACAAAACTATGCAGGCTTTTCATTTTATTCTATCATCACACAAACAACATTTTGTCGCATTGACCATTCAAGCAATTTTTCAACAACTCTCCAACAAGTATAAGTGAAGAACAAGAGATTTTAACATAACAACTAGTAGCTCTAAACAAGATAAAAGCTAAAAGCGAGAGCTTACTAGAAAAACAGACATTAGCTAAGAATACTCAACAAGATATAAGCGAAGCAAAGGAGTATTCAAACGAAAAAGCGGAGCGTGTCTCTCTCCCACACAAATAAAGCTATGATCCAATCAAAGATATGACCAGCAAACAAACAAACAAAACTGAAAGTAAAAAGACACTCCAAGCATAGCACATAATATGTAAAGTGATAAAAACGAAGTTCAACGAAGACGACCTTATGATAGTCGATGAAGATGAGGGGATGTCTTGGGCATCCCCAAGCTTTGACTCTTGATAATTCTTGATATTAAGAGGGGGTGCCATGGGGGCATCCCCAAGCTTGAGCTCTGATCCATCCTCGATTCCTTCATATTCCTCTCCTTTGAAACTTAAAAACTCCCTTCACACAAAACTTCTCATAATTTGATTAGAGGGTTAGTGCTCATAAATAAAAAACGCACATGTGTTCAACTTAGGACAAATTGCAAACGAACTCCATTAGACATTAGCTACATTTTACTAAGCCTCAATGTGGTACTCTACCCCTAGAGTATCACATATGATGATGGTAAAGAGACAAATGCAAAATAGAAGCAGAATCTGTCAAAATCTGAATAGTCTGTAAAGATCGATTTTTTCGAAGCACTTCTGCAACTCAAATCAGAAAACTCAAAACTAACGAAATATAGTTAAAAACATCAGGCTTGCTGTAAAAAAATATCAGAAAAAAGATAAAATTCTGGCGATTTTAGGATTTTTGTGCAACAGCCGCACAGAATCTGTTTTTGGACAGCAACTCAATACCTCGCACTTTCAATGCATTAGAGGCTAAACTTGGCACAACAAACCAAAAGAAAAAGATACAATGAAGTTGCTACAGAGGTAATAACTTCATGACTCAAGAAAAGCAAAAAGCAAACTGAAAATAAAAGATGGGTTGCCTCCCAACAAGCGCTTTTCTTTAACGCCTTTTAGTTAGGCGCAATGCCAAATATCAAGTTTTTTCGGGATCAAGGGCATTATCATCTTTCAAGCAAATACTAGCAAATTTATCATAGATGCATTGGATATTACCAATATAGGGCTGAGAATCACCCTTCTCCTTTCTCTTATGTTGACTGCTCTCATCAAATAGGTTTTGGGGAGCAATCCAACCAAAATTGTCTTCCAATGCATCGGCCATCCCTAAGAGCTTAAATGGTATAGAAATTTCAACTTTCTCCTTTACCTCCGTGTTACGAGTGTACTTCCTTAGATTTTCATCCCTAACATCCAAAGAATAGTGAATATTAGGATATAAACCAAGAGCACCATAACGAGCAAATATTTTCCTAGCTTCTTTAACTATATCATCAAATTCATGGAGAAGAGTTTCTAACACAAAATCTCTTTCCTCCCCTCTCTCCATGCTATCAAGCTTAAGAAACATTTGCTGTAGTATAGGATTTAAATTAACAAACCTCTTCTCTAGACGAGCTACCAAACAAGATATGGCGGAATCATAACTATCAGTTAACTCAACTATTGATATTTTATCATGAGTGTAGAGTTTGCTAACGAAAGTGAGGAATTCTTCAATGTTATCTTTTCCAACAACATCCCCACTTCCTACCTTAACATCTTTCATACCAAAACTAGAAGGAAACATAGCTAAAAGATAAAAGATAAACAGAACTGAAATAAAAAGTACACTAATTTTTTTTGGGTTTTAAAATTTTGAAACAGGAAAATAAACTAAACGAGAAATAAAGCAAGCAAGACAAAAATAAAGTAAAAAGATTGAGAGTATGAGACTCCCCTTGCTGCAGCTCCAAAGTCCCCGGCAACGGCGCCAGAAAACTGTTTGATAAGTGCTGGCAGAGTTGACGAAGTTGGGTGGTGCCCCAAGCGAAGGCGGAATTGTAGATAGTAGCAGTTTTCCCTCAATTAAAGAACCGAGGTTTATCGAACCAGTAGGACTTTGAAATCAACAACGAGGTGAATGTTGAAGATCTCTGGCGCTTAACCTTCAACAGACGTGGACCTGCACACACTCAACCAAAATACTTTGCCCCCAACGGCGGAGAGGTTGTCAATCTCTCCGGTCTCGCAGAACAAAAAGCAGTTAATTGTATGATGAAATGGAATAAATGCAAAAGTGACCAGAGGAATAATAATGATTAAAAGCAAGTAAATGAGGATGTAAACAATGTAAAAAGATGGACCGGGGGCCATGGGTTCACTAGTGGAGTATCTCAAGTAAATAAAACATGCATGTGATGGGTGAACGAATTACAGCTAGGCAATTGACAAGATCATGACACAAACCCAATTTAGCTATGACAAAAAGAACATGATAATATTTATGGAGGCATCATGACAAGGAACAAAGACCGTTGAGTCCAACTGCGTCTTTGTCTAATAAGTCCACCGTGGGATCGCTATCCAGTCTGTCACCCAACGGTATTAAGTTGCAAGCAACAGACATATGCATTAAGTAAAGCGCATGATGTAAGGAACACTAATATCAAATGAGACATTAGCGCCACTGTTTTACCCTTAGTAGCAACAGCACACCCTCGCCCTTAGACGTTTCTGTCACTCGTGCCCAGGAACAAAAGGGGGCATGAACCCACTATCTAGCATAAATACCCTCTCTTGGAGATACACACAATCACTTGGCCAAAGTAACTACGCACATCGGAGAGCATGCAAGACATAAATAACTCATATAAGAATCATGCACAATCTGAATATAACTTCATAATCCATCGGATCCCAGCAAACACATCACATAGCATTACAATAATCGATCTTGATCATGTTAGGCAGCTCACAAGATCATGAGACATGAAGCACAAGGGTGAGGGACTACCAACTAGCTATTGCCATGGACCCGTAGTCCAAGGTGAGACTACACACACATCACCCCCGAGGAAGGCATGGCGATGAAGAGCCCTCCGGGATCGATCTCCCCTCCGGCAAAGTGTCGGGATCAACTTCAGATGGGATCCCGAACTAGGGTTCGAGATGACGGCGCGTCGGGGTCGAGTTTCTGGAAAATAATGGCCGCCTTGACGTTTTTAGGGTTAAAGGAAATTTATAGGCGTCGGAGGGCCGCGAGGTGAGGTCCCACGGGCAGGGGCGGGCCCCACCCGCGGGTCCACCCTGACCCGCGGCAGGTGGCCACACCTGCCCCCTGGGCCTCCCCTCAGGCTCCCCTTTGGTCTGGTACTTCGTCTTGGCGTATAAAAAATCCTCAAAAATTTCCAGCATGTTCCGAGAATATTTTCAGAAGTAAATTTCTGAAACAAAAAGACAACAAAAACAGGGAACTGGCACTGGGCATCTTGTCAATAGGTTAGTCCGACAAAATGCTTAAAAATGATATAAATGACAGTAAAAACATGTGACAATATCACAAAACTAGCATGGATCACTCAAAAATTATAGATACGTCGGAGACGTATCAATGCGTGACGTTGAACTCCTCGTTCTTGTAGTTCTCCCGATATACGGCAATCGCATCTATCAACTACAAAATGATGCACATCAATAGATAGCCGAGTTTCACCAATTGAACAAGTTCGATAACACTTACTTGATCTTGCATTGATTTGCCACTCTCGGGTCTATAATGGATATCCTCAAGAAATCCATGCAATGTGTTGACCACCTCTTAGGTCTGTCGTGCATATTCTCAAGCAATCCATGAATCAAACAAGCACTCATCCTTCTTGGTCCACTTGAGGCATCGGCTCCCATTCCTCGACTTGCCTTTCTTCCCGATTTCAACATCGATGGTTGCAGTCAGTTCAAAGTAGACACACGCAAACACTGTTCGGGAAGTGTTCCCGAACAAATGTGTAACAATCCTACTAGTGGCAGCTCACCAAATAGTTGGGATTCGTCATGATACAAGCAGATAATGCACTGATTTAGACGCTCGGTTTGCCCATCTGTTTGAGGGTGATAACTCGAACTCATGTTTAATGTTGTATCTGTGAGTTTGAATAGTTGCTGCCAATGAGAGCTGGTAAAGACCATGTCTCGATCAGAGATGATAACAGATGGTAGCCCATGTAACTTATACACATGATCGACATAGAGTTGTTACACTGTCATTGCAGTAAATGGATGCACCAAGGGTATGAAATGACCATACTTTGTATACTTATCAATGATCACCAGAATAATGGTATCATACCTGGAAGATTTTGGTAAGCCTTCAACAAAGTCCAAACTTACAATCTCCCAGGCTCGAGTGGGAATTGGTAATGGTTGAAGTAGCCCTGGTTTATCAGTGTGCTCTGGTTTGGCTTGTTGGCACACACTACAGTGAGCCACATATTTCTTAACATCTTGTTTCATATTGGGCCAGGCAAATAATGCCTTGATCTTGTGATATGTGGCCGTAAAGCCACTATGTCCACCAATCCCACTGTCATGCAGAGCCAACAGAATTGCATCTTTTGCTTCCGCGTGGTTGCCCAGCCAGACTCTATCCTTATACTTGATAACACCTTCATGAAGTGAATAACCCTGTGCATTAGGACTCACCAGACTAAGTTGTGTCAATAATTCTTTTGCTTGTGGGTCTGCAGTATAACTTTCAACCACAATCTCCAACCATTTTGGTTTGCCACTAGACAATGCATTAATCTCTTGATGAGCAGGGCATCGAGACAGAGCATCAGCCGCTGTGTTAGCACTACCCTGATGATACCTAACCTGGTACTGTAAACCCAAGAGCTTGCAGAAGGCTTTGTGCTGCATGGAATTGGTGAGTTGCTGAGCTTCCAAATGGATCAGACTCTTGTGGTCTGTGTAGATAGTGAATTTCTGATGCTACAAATATGGTTTCCACTTCTCCAATGCCATGATTAAGGCCAGACACTCTTTCTCATAAGTAGATAATGCCTGGTTCCTTGGGCACAGTGCCTTGCTAAGATACGCCACAGGGTGACCTTCTTGTGACAACACAACACCCACTCCCAAACCAGAGGCATCTGTATAAATGTCAAAGGGCAACTGAAAGTTGGGTAAGGCCAACACAGGGGCATTCATTAATGCTTTCTTTAGGGCTTGAAAAGCTTGTTCAGTGATAGATGTCCAGAAAAATTGCACATGCTTCTTTAACAACTCTGTGAGAGGTTTACTGATTAGACCATACAAGGCAATAAATTTGCGATAATAACCAGCAAGCCCAAGAAATGCTCTCAGCTCTTTAACATTCAATGGCACTGGCCAATCTTGAATTGCTTGAATTTTGGATGGTTCAGTGGATACACCTTGAGCACTAATGATATGCCCAAGATACTCTAACGCTGTCTGAGCAAACGAGCATTTGCAAAGCTTGACAAAGAACTTATGTTGTGCCAAGATTGTGAACACTTGCTGCAATAAGTCCTTATGTTCTTGTAAATTCTTGGAGTACAGGAGGATATCGTCCATGAATATCAACACTCCCTTGCGCAAGAGAGGGGCAAATATTACATTCATTGCCATTTGAAAAGGGGCTGGAGCGTTTGTAAGGCCGAAAGGCATCACCTTAAACTCCCAATGTCCATGATGAGTCTTGAGTGCTATTTTAAACTCATCTCCAACTGCCACTCTAATCTGATGATACCCACTACGCAGATCTAGTTTTGTGAAAAACTGAGACCCATGTAACTCATCGATTACTGGTAGAGGGTATTTGTTTTTAACCGTGAGTGCGTTGAGATATCTGTAATCAACACACATTCTCCAACTGCCATCCTTCTTCTTCACCAAAATGACAGGAGAGGCATATGGACTCTGACTTGGTTGAATAACTCCAGTTTTAATCATCTCAGCAATCTGCTGCTCCAATTCATCCTTCTGTGTTGGAGCATAGCGGTATGGCTTCTTTTGCACAGGCACGGCTCCAGGGATCAAGGGAATTTGATGATCGAAAGGTCTCCTTGGGGGTAATTCCTCTGGGTCCTTGAACACCTTCTCATTTTGAGCAATGACCTCTTGAATGATTGCTGGTACAGTAGCAGCTACTGTATTAACTTTGGTAGCTTGTAGGGTTATAATCTGTGCCACAACATCCTCTTGTATAAGCTGATTTACCACTGATTCAGTGACTGTTGGACAATAACTGTTGTTTGCTGACAGTCCTCGCAATGTTATCCTTTTTCCTTCATGCATAAACCGCATTTTCTTGCGTGTCCAATCAACAAACATCTTTCCTCCATTGCATGATTCCAGCCATTCCATGCCCAAAATTATATCATAACACTTGATTGGTAAAACTCTCACATTGGTTGAGAATTTTGTGTCTTGAACACCCCATCAAAGCTGAGAGATGCCTTCTTTACTGGTCATTTTACTTCCATCAGCAATTGTGACTTGTACCAGTGGCAATGGTTGTACTGGTAACTGAAGTTTAGAGACCAATGCAGCGTTGATGAAATTGCCAGAGCTTCCGGAATCAATCAAAATGAGCACCTGAGTTTTGCCAATATACCCCAATAGCCTGATAGTTTTCTTACTAACAGTGCCTTCAGCTGTGGCCAACGAAATGCAGTTAGCTTGCTGAGTATCTGAGTCACTGCTGGCGGAGCTAGCATCTTGTGCATCATCATCAGAACTACTGCCCTTATCCAAGTCTAAAGCTGCACAAATCTCATTTACAAGTGCCAATTGGATTTGATTGGGGCATTTGTGTCCTGGTCCGTATTTGCCACCACACTTGAAACATTCTCCTCGAGCACGCCTTTGAGCTTGCAATTTATCCAGCTTGCCTGCCATGACGGGGGCATTTGGCTTCGCAACCTCGGCAACCATTTCAGCTGGATGTGGCCCCAATTTACCAGGACCAGCTTGATTATGCCACCTCTTATATTCATAACGTTTCTGTTTAACATCTTGTAGCTGAGATTCTTGTAAGAGAGCCAAGGATATCGCAGCATCAATAGTTCTAGGTTTATGTAGAACTATAGCAGCACGAATTTCTTTCTTCAAGCCCTTAATGAATTTAGCAACGAAGAACGTATCATCTAAGGCATAGTTATGAGCTAGCAACTGATGCATGAGAGTCTCAAATTCTTTTTGATAGCTATCTACATCACCAGTTTGCCTAATATCCAGAGTTTTACTCATGTCGGTGTAGTATAAATCCTTTGCAAATTTCTAACACACAGCTGAACCCAACTATCCACTGAATGTTGAGCATCATAATTTTGCAACCACAAAGCAGCTGATGCAATGAAATGTAAAGTGGAATAATCTACTATGTACTCTTCAGGAACATGGAACATGTTAAAATACTTCTCAGCCTTCTCTTTCCAAAGTTTAGGGTGAGAACCATCAAATTTAGGAAAATTCGTTTTAGGCATACGAAATTCATGAGTATCTGTATGACATCTATCCTGGTATAGTGCTGCTCACGAAAATTACTAGATTCACCATTCGGACGAGTTAAGTGAAACACACCATTGTCCAGAGCTTGCCAATTGGCAATGCCCTGGGTTTCATGTTCGTCGCGGCGACCATTGGGGCTGGGTGTTTGCTGCAGTACTGTGGAGATTGTCCCCTCCAGAGACGCAACTCGGGTCACAAGCCCTTGAACATGATTCTCGATCGTGTTCACTTTGTCAAGAAGAACTTCATGATTCTTCAATAGGCGCTCTGTGGTAACTGACAGTGCGTGACAAGAGTCAGCATTCTTCGACGATGTTTCCGCCGCCTTGGTGAGACCCAGCACCAACTGGTTCAGTTGAGTGTTGATATCCGCCACCGCCAAGGTTTGAGTTGCTAGACCCTGCTCCGCCGCCGCCATCCTCACCGTCAGAGTTGGAGGGCGCGCCGTACTGCCGCTCGGAAGTCTACCGCCACCGGATCAACGAGTACTTGCTAGAAGCGTTCCTCTACAATTGATCGCACGCCGCCGTAGCCACACAGAATCAGTCAATCGACAGGAATTTTACTACTGGCCTAGAATTAGCCAAGCAACCTTCGATTTCAACCAAAACTGTGGCCGAATTTGAACACCACCCCCGGATCTGTCGCCACCAGCACCACCGTTGAGGAGGCAGTCGCTCACCGCCGCCGCAAGCACCAACTAACAAGGGGATTTTACAGGAGAGCCCAACCCAAGCTTCGTTGCACTCGATTCGCCGCCGGATCTCACTAAAAAAAATTGGTGTAGGAATTTGGTCGAACAGGTGGTGTGCGGGGATATTTTTGGAGATTTTTGGCCGGTAGATCGGTGGCTCTGATACCAATTGTAACGATCCTACTAGTGGCAGCTCACCAAATAGTTGGGATTCGTCATGATACAAGTAGATACACGGATCTGTTATTAGGATTTGAGAGTTCTGGAGAGGGAGGAAGCAGCAGAAAGGGGAAGGAGAGGTACACACGCCTTTCGCGTACTGATCATCGATGGTCCGAACCCCTTTCTCTCTACCCTATTACAAGGGCATTACCCAGGTCAGCTGGCGCAGCAGCGTGGACTCGCGTGGGCCATCATCTTGGTGGGCTTGCGATGGGTCACGGCCCCTTAGTGGTCGTGACAAAATGATGGACCATATGATACATGCACCCAGCGAAAAAGATTACGATGTATCTACTTGGTAACTGGCGCACTTACATATAACACAATGACTTAATTTTAATTGGATGTGTCCTGCTTTCAGTTTGTGATACCTCAAATATGATGGGGACAACAACAAAAATAATGTTTTGTTACAAGGCTATTACTTGAAGCTCAAACATTTCCGTTGAAATTATCAACGTTGCCAACGAGTGTGGTGATCATACTGTGCTAGCTTTAAGCTAACATTCCCCCAACGATTGTGGTGATCATAGTTTTTTTTATTGCCAAACATGTCATGATATCAGCGGTATAGTGAACTAAATATTTTGAAAAGGTTCATTGAATGTGTGATTGTTGTGGCTTGCCCCCTTATGTCAAATCTGGCTCCGCTCGTTCTGGAGTGCGAAATACTCTGTTGTGAGGAATAACATCGATTCTACATTGCTTTCTCTGCTTCGCCGTTGTTAAATTTTGTTTCCTCTTTTCTTGCTTTGCCCCTCTTGTCCTAGAGGAACTCTGTGAGCACACCTAGTGCAACGTCGGCATCCTCGCTCCGCAGCAGCATTCGCTCCGCAGCAGCATTTCGGACACCTCCGCCGGTGTCACCTCCACCGCTACAAGCAACTCCTGTATCTTCGGGAACAGAACGTGGTCGTCGACGAGGTGGTAGTTCCTGGCCAACGTCTGGAACGCCTCCCAGCAGCAGAAGCCCATGTAGATGTGCATGTCCATTCTTCCCGGCCTCAGCAACGCTGGATCGAGGCGATCCTTGTAGTTGGTGGTGAAGACGATGATCCGCTCCTCACCGCTCGTCGACCATAGCCCATCGATGAAGTTGAGAAGCCCGGACAGCGTTATATTATGCTGCTGGCGAGCTCCCGCGTGGTCGCCTTTGCCCGGTGGGATGTCGTCGTCCGAGGAGTCGTACGAATTGCCGGCGTCGGCGGGCACCATCATATTGGGGTCTTCCCTCGACTTGGCATCGAAGCAGCAATCGATGTCCTCGATGACGAGGATTGATTTGTTGGGCATGGCGATGAGCAGCCTCTGGAGCGCCGAGTTGAGGCGCACCTCGGAGAGGTCGAGGTCGTAGAGGTTGAACCGGAGGTAGTTGGCCATGGCGGCCACAAGGCTGGACTTGCCAGTCCCAGGCGGGCCGTGGAGTAGGTAACCGCGCTTCCAAGCCTTGCCGATCCGCCCGTAGTACTCCTTCCGCTTGAGGAAACGGTCGAGGTCGTCGACGACGGCCCGCTACAGTGCCGGGTCCATGGCGAGCGTGTCGAACATGGCCGGGTGGTGGTGGTTGATGCCGTGCCATGATCGTCCCTCGTTCATGAAGATCTTGAGCGCGCGGTCCCGCCGCTGCAGTTTTTTTTTTGATAAAGGGCTTTATTACTTAAAAGATCCTGCCGCTGCAGCTGCTCCGCCGTGGACATGATGAACGGCACGTACCGCTCCAGCGCCATGTCCGCGTGCTCGGCGTCAAAGCTGAGCTCCAGGGTCTCGCGCGGGGCCGCCCGATGGCCCTTCCCCTTCTTGCCGTCGTCGCCGCCAGTCTCGACTGATAGTTTGAATAAATGTGGCGAAGCGTTGAAACCACGCACGTGGTGCTTGTTTGAGACCGTAGAGAGACTTTTGGAGAAGACACACAAAGTCAGGATGAGAAGAATCTACAAAGCCAGATGGTTGTTGACAATAGACGGTCTCATTGAGAGTGCCATGCAGAAAAGCATTTTTAACATCAAGTTGATGAATCGGCCACGAGGAAGATACAGCAAGACTAAGAATAATGCGAATAGTGCTTGGTTTGACAACAGGTGAAAAGGTTTCATCGAAGTCAATCCCTTGCTGTTGAGAAAAAACCCCGGCATACCCAACGAGCCTTGTACCGTGCGAGAGACCCATCTGAATTATATTTGTGGCGAAAAACCCACTTGTCTGAAACAACGGTGGCGCCGGGAGGTTTAGTAACTAGAGTCCATGTATTATTTTGAAGAAGGGCATCGAACTCATCATGCATCGCAGAATGCCAGAGAGGATCTAGAAGAGCTCGTTTGTAGGAGGTAGGAATTGGGGAAATATTTGGGGTAGCATTGAGGTTAAGAAAACGACGAGGAACGTGAAAGCCCTTTTTACCACGAGTACACATGACATGATCATTAGCGGGAATAGGGACGGGAATGGTGTGAGGAGGAAGTTGTGGAGTGGGAGAGGGACTCGGAGTACTAACTGCGCTAGCAGGAGATGGGGTAGGTGTGTTTGTTCCTGCAGAGGACGTGGTGGTGGTGGGCGAGGACACGGCAGGAGATCCTGCCGCGGCAGGAGAAAGTGGTACGGCAGGCTGCCGCGGGGCCTCGGCAGGTGGTGCGGCAAGCTGCCGCGAGGCCTCGGCAGGCCGGTTGGCTGCCACAGCAGAGGGGGCTGCGGGCACAAAGGCGGGGATAAGAGAGCGCAGCATGATCGTATGTTGGGTAGGCGGAGCAGAGGTAGGCGTAGATGACTGGACGATGGAGTATGGAAAAGTATTTTCGTCGAAGACGACATGACGAGAGACAAAAACACATCTAGAAGAGGGATCGAAACATCGAGAGCCCTTGTGATCGTCGGAGGGTCCGATATAAATACATGGTAATGAGCGAGGAGAAAGTTTGTTAGGGGCGGTGGAGGCGGTGTTGGGGAAACAAAGACAACCAAAAACACGCAATTCAGAATAGTCAGGATGATGTAGGAAGAGTGACTGAAAGGGTGTATAAAGTGGACACGTTTTGGTTGGTCGGATGTTGAGGAGATATGTTGCCGTGCGAAGGGCTTCAGCCCAAAAACGAGGGGGGAGAGAGAGGCTTGGATAAGTAAAGTACGGAGTATGTCATTGATGGATCGTAAGGATCGTTCGGCTTTACCGTTTTGAGGAGAAGTGTATGGACAAGAAAAGCGTAAGAGAATACCTTGAGAGAGAAAGAAAGATCTGTTTTGGGTATTGTCAAACTCTCGACCATTGTCACATTGGATAAAATGTATGGGAAGGACGAAGTGTGTAAGAACATATCGCCGAAAATTTAGAAAAATTGAGTGCACATCAGATTTGGCGCGAATAGGAAAGGTCCATATGTAGTGAGAATAATCGTCAAGAATAACAAGATAATATTTGAAACCAGAAACACTAGGAATCGGAGAGGTCCATAGATCACAATGTAACAACTCAAACGGAAAAGTACTATAGGTAGTTGATGTGCTGAAAGGTAATCTAACATGTTTGCCGCATTGACAGGCATTACAAATAGAGGGATCATGACAAGAACTAGAACTATCAATAGGGAGACTAAATTCTTGAAGCAAAGACGACATAGTATGTTTGTTGGGGTGGCCGAGCCGACGGTGCCAAAGGTCGACGGAGGTGTGCATGGCTTGAGGTGTGGAAGATGGTGCGCCATGTAGAGGATAGAGATCGCCCGAACTATTGTAGCGAGCGAGGACCTCCGCCGTTTTCAGATCCTTCACAGATAAACCAAACGGGTCAAACTCTAGAGAAACATTGTTGTCGATAGTAAAGCGACGAACAGAGATGAGATTTTTGATTAAAGATGGGGCAACAAGAATATTGCGGAGAAGAAAATTTGTGTGGGGATTAGTGATGTATGATTGACCGACACAAGATATAGGAATTGAAGAACCATCACCAATAGTTATAGAGGAAAAAGGGGAAGAAGAACAAGCTGACAGAAAATCCATATTTGAAGACATGTGCGAAGATGGACCAGAATAGAAAATCCAATCCATACCTTCGTGATTGTTGAGCGTGAAATTGTTCATGGCAGCGATGAAGGCGGCTTGGTCCCAGCTTGGTGGAGCGGTTGATGAAGCGGTTGATGACGATGGCGTAGGCATGTACGGTAGTGCCGGAGGAGCCCCGTACATATAGGGCATTGGCGTCGACGATGGCATGTAGTATTGTGGCGCCATGTAGGCCGTCGGTGGAGCTTGGGCGGTGTAGACCTGCTGGGGAGGTCGAGGTCCAAGAGGCCCTGGCGAGCCTATGGATGGACGAAGACCAGGACTCCATGTTCCGGTGAAGGCCGGTGGGGCGCCGTAGGGAGAAGGGGCCGACCAGGGCATAGGACATGCCTGAACGAGACCCGTCCATGGATCGTGCTGCGACTGCCAGGTTGGAGAGGGGGCCGCAGCGGAGAGAGGTGTCGGCGTCGGCGCTGGTGGAGTCGGCGCTGGAGCAGGTGGCCAAGGCTGAGGAGGCCGATACACTGGGTTCTTGCCGCGGTAGTTCGGGCTCGGCCGCCATCCAGGAGGGGCCATCAGGGGTGCAGCAGGAGTCGGCAGGAGTGGTGGGCGAGCCGCGGTGTGAAAAACCTGAGGAGGACGAGCAGCCTTGCGTGCTTGATTCTGGGCCTCGAGTTGCAAAATAGATCGCACCTCGGTGAAGCTTGGGAAGGGTTTCAGCAGCGGGATGAAGGCAACTTGCTTGTCAAATTGTTCGCCTAGACCGACGAGGAGGGCGTTGATGAGGGCACGGTCGCCACGGGATCACCGAGCTCCCGAAGTTTGTCGCCGATGGCCTTGATGCGTTGGCAGAAGATGATGACGGGGGAATCGCCTTGAGTGCTGGTGCGGAGCTCGATGTGGAGAGCGTTGACGCGCGAATCGGAGTTGTCTTGGAAAAGCTGCTGGAGGGCAACCCAAAGTTGCGCTGCCGTGGCGTCGTCGGTGGAGACCAGGTTGAAGAGCTCGGTGAAGATCCTGGTGTAGATCCATTGGATGACGGTGAGGTCGTCCTTGACCCAGCGCGGATCAGCGTGCCGCGGCGTAGAGGCGAGGTTGATGTGATCGCGAAGGCCGCAGCGACCGAGATGAACGTGGAAGAGGTGGCGCCAATGATAAAAATTGTGCTTGGAGAGATCGAGGACGATCGGGACAAAGGGAGAGACGTCGGTGATCGTGTCGGCTAGGGTAAGTTGTGGGGGCTGTGGGTTTTGGTGGGAAATTTGGTGGAGAGTAGAGGTGGAGGAGGAAGATGGAGGTGCGCCGGCGGCGCGGGCTTCGGCCGGCGTCCAGAGGGGACGCGTCGGCGGCGGCGGCGGAGTTGGTGGAGCCATCTAGGTGCGGAAAAACCTAAGCGTGTGATACCATGATATTTTGGGATAATAATAACTTGCATTGATTTGAACAATAGTACAAAGTTTATATAGAAGAGAGGAGGGGGTCGGCCGGCCTAGGGTTAGGCCCTAAACCGACTTAGGACTAGAGTCCTATTCTAACTCAAACTCAACTCTAATATCGACGGACGTCCACTTGAACTCGACGCCATCGAAGATGTCGGTGGTGGAGCCCCGGTCGTCCATGCGCAGGAGCGTGCTCCAGCTGCTGCTCCCGTCGGGCTCCTTGTGCCGGGAGCGCGCGATGCAGAGCCGGCGCATGGCGCGCAGGTCGATCTTGGTGGCCAGGTATGTGCGCGCCGCGTCGAAGAGGTGGTTCTCGCTGTAGCCGCCGTCGTACTGGCGGCGGATGACGATGGTGTGCCGCTCCTTGTCGCCGGCTCCGAGGCGGGCGCGCACGAACGCCGCGCCCCAGCGCACCGCGTCGCGCAGCTCCTCGGGGAGGAGCTCCCTGGCCATGCCGTGTGCCAGCATGGCGTACGCGGCCACCGAGGCCGCCATGGCCAGCGCCTTCTTGTACGTGTCCACCACCCTCCCGCCTCCTTCCAGCGACGACGCCGCGGCCCCAGCCATGGTGGTAAGTGGCAATTCATCCATGGCTAGCTGTTTACACCTATGTGGTTCACGCTTCACAGATGTAGTGCTCGATCCGGTGCTCAGTTCCAATTATACGACCGCTTCGACCTGGAAGGTCCCATGAAGATGAAGGCTAGTGTCTAGCAGTTGACTCCAATAGCCGGTCTCCTCTACTCCAATCAATCTTCGATTCATGTTGCCTTTTATGAAAAAAAAATAATAACCGCTTTCTTTTACTTCTCTTATTAAGGGACGCTGCACGTGCACAGACGCGACGTGCGAGCTCGAGGACGAAGGAATCTGGGGATGGATTGACAAAGCTCGCAAAGCGTTGTGTCCATTTCGGATGTTCGGTCATGTTTGACGCACCGTGGGACATCTTTCGGCCACGTACGATCGCATCAGACTTTTCTTGCAATTCCAAGTCTAGTGTGTCACCACTCACCACACAGAAGGACCAGAGATTTAATTAGGTCACCGGCGGTAAAAGCCGTGGAGTTTTTTTTAGCCTCTAAAACGGTACAACGGTGGTATTTGATCCCACGTACTCACATTCCACGCACACACACAACACCACTCACACCACAAGTACGCAAGCAAAAACCTACAGACTATACACACATCCATGTGTTTTGTGATCCCTATCGATGTGGCGCAAACGCATGAAGGAAGAGGCAGCTGAAATTTATTGGTGAGTCACCCAGATATTGGAGTCGAACCTAGGTGGGGCGGGTGGCCAGTGCCACACCAAGCCATCACGCCGCTGGCGCGTCCTCGAAGCCGTGGAGTTTTTGAAAGTACATGGTTGCCCCCATGCATGGTTTTAGTAATTAATGACAATCTCTATGGACTAATGTTTGCATTGAGATAATTGTAGGGTGTGTCCATTTGCATTGCTTGATCTCCATTTGTTGGAATCAAGGCTAAGGGAAGAAAAAGAAGAAGAGTATGTGTTGATCAAGGCTATGTGCGGATTGATCAACACTCAAGTCCAAGTGAAGATATGCCGAATAGTGCTTTCCCCATCTTGGTGTATGGGGGAGCGTCATGTGAATCTTCACCAAGCGAAGCGCAATGAAGAAAGGTGGTGCATCTTGAGGAGATGAAGACCGTCTTCTTCGACCTCAAGTGGATTAATGTGCAAGGCAAAGGTATGATCTTGATAGGGCTTTTATTTCACCGGTCTCATGATGTTAGTTGAGAGACCGGGTTATAGGATAGATAGTCGTACTATCAAGAGGGGCTCTCGACCGAGTATCGTGATCGTATCGTTCGTGGAGAGCTCAAACCTTTGCATCCATGCAATCATCTTTATTGGTTATTATTTGGATCTTATCGTGGTGTGGTCTTGGTGCTTGTCACGACAAAGCCAAGGTCACCAAAAACGGTTTGCATTTGCGTCTTCTTTTGTGTTTTCGGTATTGGAGATTTTGCCGGTTCTTCTGTGCGGAAGATTTATATCTTCCATCTCGTTGCAAAATCTCCATTGCTTGTTTGCCTTTTTCAAAGGTTGCTTTGTTGTCCTCTTTCCAAAAAAATTGGTTTTACCTCTTTCGGACTTCAATTGCAAAAGAAACGGTTTTTTCGGTTTGCAAAAAAGAGCTTTTATACTTTCCTCATTTGGTTTTACAATATATTGTTGGACTATGATGTTTCTCTACATATTCTTATTGTGCTCTGATACGTCTCCAACGTATCTATAATTTCTTATGATCCATGCTTGTTTTCATACCATTTGATACATGTTTTGTTTACATCTTATAGCATTTTTATGCATTTTCTGGAACTAACCTATTAACAAGATGCCACAGTGCCAGTTCTTGTTTTCTGCTGTTTTCCCGTTTCAGAAAAGTACTTAAGGAAATATTCTCGGAATTGGACGGGACAAAAAGCAGCAGTCTTATAATTCAATGGACTACACGGGAGCCCTCCGACGCCGCCCTTTCGCCTATATATACCCCCTGACGCGACAACCCTAAGGGGACCCCGTCATATTCCAAAGAAACATCTGCAGCGCCGCCGCCATCGCCGACAAGTTTCGGGGGACAGAAGTCTCTGTTCCGGCACCCTGCCGGGACGGGGAAGTGCCCCCAGAGCCATCTCCATCGACTCCACCACCATCTTCATCGCCGTTGCTGACTCCCATGATGAGGAGGGAGTAGTTCTCCCTCGGGGCTGAGGGCCGTACCGGTAGCCATGTGGTCTATATCTCTCTCTCCCATGATGTGATCTATATGTGATCATGAGCTTTGCAATCTAGATGTTGTTATGTTACTCAAGTGGGCTTTATTTATGTGATCTCCGGAGACTCCTTGTCCCACGTGTGTAAAGGTGACAGTGTGTGCACCGTGTGGGTCTTTAGGCTATATTTCACAAGATACTTGTTCACTGATTTATTATTTGAGTTGGATGTCTCTATGAAATTGTGGTGTGTTAGTACCTCCTATGAATGCTCATGGTCCAGTGTGGGGTATTCATTAGTACTTGGGAATATATGTTTGAGGCGTGCTTTTGCATTCCTACACAATGAATTAGTGTTCGTTATCCAGCCGGAGAATACTTCGGAGTAGTATATTGAAGTGCTTATATTTATATTCAATTATGATTGCATTGTTGAGAGTGACCACTGGTGAAAGTATGATCCCTAGGCCTTGTTTCTAAGCATTGAAACACCGTTTACAACAAGTTCAGCTACATGTTTGCTTGCTGCCATTTTTATTTCAGATTGCAATTACTACTTATAATCATCCATATTACTTGTATTTCACTATCTCTTCGCCGAACTAGTGCACCTATACATCTGACAAGTGTATTGGGTGTGTTGGGGACACAAGAGACTTTTTGTATTGTGATTGCAGGGTTGCTTGAGAGGGATACCTTTGACCTCTACCTCCCTGAGTTCGATAAACCTTGGGTGATTCACTTAAGGGAAACTTGCTGCTGTTCTACAAACCTCTGCTCTTGGAGGCTCAACACTGTCTACAAGAATAGAAGCATGTGTAGACATCAAGCTATTTTCTGGCGCCGTTGCCGGGGAGGTAAGGTAAGCAGCACTCACACTCCAGCAAAGAAGCTATCCGGCAACGAAGCTATTTTCTGGCGCCGTTGCCGGGGAGGTAAGGTAAAAGGTACTCACATCATCTGGCTACTAAGCTATTTTCTAGTACTGTTGCTGTTGTGTGAGTGCTCGAAGTTATTTCCTTTAGATTCTGCAATTATATCTTTTTGTTTCTTGTTTTTAATTTCACTAGTTAGGCTTAATGGAAAACAACAAAAAAATTAGGGATCTTTATGAACTTTATATTGAATTAGGACATGATGCTTTTGAAGAGAAAATTAAAAAACCTATGGAAGCTTGTTTGCATAATAGTGGTAGTAATGTTATTAGTATGAATTCTTTGAACACCATTATTGCTAATGCTATGGAAAAGTCTAAGCTTGGGGAAGCTAGTTTTTATGAAAATGATCTTTTTAGTCCCCCAAGCTTTGAGGAGGAAATTTGCTTTGATGATACTATACCTCCCATATATGATGATTATAATGATGAATGTGATCTTTTCAGTCCATCTACTATTGAGCATAAATTCCCTTGTGATTATGATATGCCTCCTATATATGATGATTACAATGATGGCTATGGTAGTTTTACTCTCACTATTACTAATGAGAAGGATTTTACTTATGTGGAGAGTAATAATGACACTTTTATGCATATGGATCATGATAAGAATTTTACATGTGATGGTTATATTGTGGATTTTATCAATGATGCTACTGAAAGTTTTTATGAAAAAGGGAGACATGGCTTCATATATCACAATAACATTGAATCTCCTCTCCTTTTGTTGAAATTTTTGAAGTTGCACCTATTTTGTCTTCCTATGCTAGTCAATTTATGCTTCATGGATTTATTTACTTACAAGATTCCAATGCATAGGAAGTGGGTTAGACTTAAATAAGTTTTATAGTTGCTTCTTGATGCTCCCTTATTGTGCTCCAACTCTCATTTTTATATGAGCATCATCAAAATTACCATGCCTAGCTAAAAGGCTTTAAAGAAAAACGCTTATGGGAGACAACCCATCATTTTATTTTCAGTATCTTTTCTTTTATTTGAGTCAAGAAGTTTGTTTACTTATGTAGCAACTTCTTTGTATCTTTATTTTCTTGCAATGTTGTGCCAAGTAAGGTCTCTAGTAGAAAGTTTTTGCTATATTTGGATTTCTGCACAGGAAACAGATTTCTGTCTGTCACCGTTAAATTCGTCATTTATTCCAGAAGCGACGAAATGCTTTGAGATTTTGTGTGCTGAATCTTCATATATGTATGAAACCTTTTCTAGTTCAGTGATTTTCGATTTGAGCAACTCTAGTGCCTCGAAAAAATTCGTCTTTACAGACTGTTCAGATTTTGACAGATTCTGCCTTTTATTGTGCATTGCTTCTTTTGCGATGTTTACTTGGATATTTTTGATTCTTTGAGCATCAGTGGCTGTAGCTAATGTTATAATGCATTAAGGTGTGCTTGTGTCACAGTAGAACTTGTGAATTTTTGGTTTATGCACTAACCCTCTAATGAGAATTACTTTGAGTTTGATGTGTTGGAAGTTTTCAAGTAAGCAAAAGGGACGATATGATGAGATCAAGAAGAGTGAAAAGCCTAAGCTTGGGGATTCCCCGGTGGGTCATCCCAGAAAATTTAAGAAGACTCAAGCATCTAAGCTTGGGGATGCCCAAGGCATCCCCTTCTTCATCGACAAAACTATCAGGTCATCTCTAGTGATACTATATTTTTATTCCACTACATCTTATGTATTTTGCTTGGAGCGTCTGTTTTTATTTTGAGAGTGTGTTTTAGTTTGCTTAATAAGTTGGATCCTAGCATTCTTGTGTGGGAGAGAGACACGCTCCGCTTTTTCATATGAATACTCTTGTGCTTCGCTTATATTTGTTGAGTATTCTTAGCTACTGTTTGTTTTCTAGTAAGCTCTCGCTTTTAGCATGTTATCTTGTTTAGAGCTGCTAGTTCTTTGTGTTAAGCTCTCTTGTGTTTCACTCTTATTTGTTAGAGAGTTGTTTTAGTTGCTTGGTTGATGTGTTAGATTAGAAAATGCTATGCTTGTGATAGTGGTATGAAATAGAGAAAAGCTGCATAGTCTTGTAGACCATTGTGAAGATAACTTGCTCCTCTTCAATTGTTTTGAGGTATTAAAATAACTAATGGTTAAAATTTGTTAGTTAATGTTGTTAAGAGCTGATTAGTGAAGATGTGTTAGTAGAGCGTGGAGCCGTACTTTTCTGAACTAATAACAACTTAAGTCAATAGTGCTTTAGTGTCGTGATTTCCTCTTAGTTGAAAAGAAGTTTCTAATGGTATAGTTACTGCAACGGTCGGGGAAGCTAACGGGGCACTTGTGTCGCCGCCACGATCCCTCTCGGGGTGTCTCTAACCATTTGTAAAACTTTGATACTGTTAGTTGTTTGCAATATACGACATGCTATGTGAGTTTTTGGTTTTTGGCACTTCCACCTCCATATTTTGCTAGCCTCTTCGGTACTTTGCATTGCCCTTTTTCACATTGAGATTGGTGCATACTTCGCAAGTACATCCAACCCCGTGGGAGATCTTCATCTTGTTCTCCTACACATAAGCCAACTATCTTCCTCAAAACAGCCACCATATCTACCTATCACAGCATTTCCATAGCTGTTCCGAGATACATTGCCATGCAACATCCATCATTTACATTACATGACTTTATGTCATTTTTACTTCATTACCATATAGTATTGCTTGACCATTTGAGTTAGTGTGATGCGTGGTTTTCCACATGTTTTACATCTTTTCCACACTACGCTCGATCATGCATATCCACCATACACCATGTATTAGTCTTTGAGTTTTGAGTACACC
Organism: Puccinellia tenuiflora; assembly: GCA_012064385.1. Taxonomy (NCBI): domain Eukaryota; kingdom Viridiplantae; phylum Streptophyta; class Magnoliopsida; order Poales; family Poaceae; genus Puccinellia; species Puccinellia tenuiflora. Next base: position 111,647 of record QRDG01001217.1, on the reverse strand, counting down.
AAAAAGTGTGATGATCATCTTGTAAAATAGAGTGTTGCCTCTACCTGTGAGCATATTGAAAAGAGTCTAAAGTGGCCAATCAAAAGAGTCCAAAAGAGACCAATGAGAGAAAAATATAAAAGAGCCACAAAGGCCTCAAAAAGCAAAAAGCAAAAAAGAGAAAAAGAAAAAAAGAATATAAAATGAGAGAGGGGGCAACACTACTATCCTTTTATTCCACACTTGTGCTAGTAGCACCTACATCATTATAGTGAGTTTTCATGCTTCATTAGTATAACTATGTGGGGACCAAACGTTATAGAACTTGGCTTGTATATTCCAATGATGAGCCTCCTCAAGTGAGCTCTAGGTCTTCATGAGCAAGCAAGTTGGATGCACCCCCACTAGTTCCATTGGAGATCTTCCATTCATATAGCTCTATGTGCATCCGTTGCATGGCCATCACTACTCCTCATTCAGTGTCTACTACGGGACTCCCTCTTGTCTTGTGGTTACCTCTTCCACTGTTTGAGCCTTTCTTTTTGGCCTTCCAAACCCCCATTATTATTCTCTTTGCCATAACCTCATGGTGCCAAGCCTTCTTCTTGCTTGTATTAGTTGAGTGGACTACATAACAGTTGATAAGTTAAGTGGATGGATAAAGGACACTTGACTTGAGCTTGGCTATTTCTATTATTGACTGAATTTGATGCTTTGAAGATTGATTGACATTTTACATTGGAGACACAATTTACTATCCTTCTTTCTAAACCTTATGTATGGTTCCTTGTCTCCAACACGCTGATTCATGAAAAGTTCTAGCTTCTTTTAGCTAGCATTTGTTAATCATTGTTTGCTTAATGTCAACTATAGACAATTGTTTTGGATCACCTTATTCACATCATGTGCTTTGCATTGCTATGTTGATCTAGATTGTGAGTTAGCATGTCTCCTAAGAAATTATTTGTTATCGTTTTACCTACTCGAGGACGAGTAGAACTAAGCTTGGGGATGCTGATACGTCTTCAACGTATCTATAATTTCTTATGATCCATGCTTGTTTTCATACCATTTGCTACATGTTTTGTTTACATCTTATAGCATTTTTATGCATTTTCTGGAACTAACCTATTAACAAGATGCCACAGTGCCAGTTCCTGTTTTCTGCTGTTTTCCCGTTTCAGAAAAGTACTTAAGGAAATTGTCGTGGGGTTGTCACGGCAAGTTCTTCCTCCGGGAAGATGAGTTCTGGGGCCATTGGTGATTGAAGTACGTGGGAACGGTTAATCTCGTCAAGGAACAAGGATTTTACCCAGGTTCGGCCCCTCTGATTAGAGGTAAAGACCTACTTCCTGCTTCTGTGTTATTGCTCTTGATTGTATCTCGATTACAAGGACCCGGCTCCTACAACTCAGGAGCCGGCGACTTCTCTCTGGTGGCTAGGGTTTCTCTCAACTGGTTGAAGCTTAGCTTACTACGATCCGGGACCCTCCTTATAAAGGTGGCGGGTCCCTGGACTTACAATCTGTGTCGAGTTCTACTCATTCACGGAGTCCTACTCTTGGCTTTGTCCTTCCAAACTAGAACTCCGGGTTGTACTTGGACTCCATCTTTGGACGCGTCCTTTCTTCATCATGGGCCTTAGTCGGCTTGTCTCCAGCCCAGCCCATGCGACTTGACACGTGACTCAGCTTTGGCCTTCTTGGTCTTGGCGGGTCTACTTTCCGGGTCCATGGGCCTACCTATAAAGTATCCCCCCATCAGTAGCCCCCGAATTTATCTTGGGTGCAGCTTTGTCGGCTTCCTTTATCTTCTTGATTTTATTCCTGATTCGACTCTTGGGGTCGACTCCTTCTGTCGACTCCTTCACTCCGAGTCATAAGCTCAGAAGTCGCTAGCTGCCAGCTCCAAGATGAATTCCTGCAATTAAAACATAACACACGTAAAATGAATCCGTCCTGTCCTTTCGTACAAGTCCACCGCTCTAGCTCTTTATAACACTTGGCCGAGTCTGTGGCTATTCCTGTACTCCACTCTGTCAATTTTCAACTCTTTAAGTCATGGGACTCGGCTTCCTGGAGCAAGCCAACTCTTCTTCCATCTCTGTAGCCTTATCCTTTAACTGTCGAATCGTTATCCACGATTTTACCGCGGGCCACCACTGTATACCTCTAGGGTTTTTACCCTCATATAAATGTCAAAGGGTGAGAACATAAACCTCTACTGCCCCCTCATTCCCCAAACTTTCCTGTCTCTCCTGCACTCGTTTCTTTCCCGCGCAGCGCTCCCTCTTGCACCGCACGTACGCCATGGCCCCCAAGCGCGCCGCCAAGGGCACCTCCAAGGCCAAGGCCCCTTCTGGAAGCAGGATCGTCGACATTGCCGCCGAGGCCGCCGCCGCCGCACCTTCCTCGAAGAGATCTATCTCCGCCGATTGGGGCGGTTCAACCATCACGGCGGAGCAGCTGAAATCACATCGCCTAGCTGGCCTTCTTCCTTCAAGCGTCAAGGCACGAGCTCCTGGGGTTGAATCGGTGCCTTCTCCGGCGAAGGGCGAGGTCGTCATCTTTGCGGAGCACCTTTTCCGTGGCTTCACGCCCCCCGGTAACTTGTTCTTCCGCCAGCTCCTCGAGTTCTACAAGCTGCGCATTCATGACCTCGCTCCCAATTCTGTCCTTACCCTTTCCAACTTCGTTGTTCTCTGTAAAGATTACCTCCAGATTAAACCAGACTTAGACCTATGGCTCGAGTTGTTCTACTGCAACCCCCAACCTGAAACCTCCGGGGGCCCTCTCTTACAGTGCGGCGCTGTAGCTCTCCAGCGTCGCCTAAATTCTGTCTTCCCTAAGCCAGTTTTTCCGAACCGCATCAAAGACTGGCAAAAAACCTTCTTTTATTGCAAGGACACCTCTCCTGAGGATGAACCTAAGCTCCCTCAATTCTCTGAGAGCCGACTGGAGGTGACTCCTGCTATGAAAGCCAGGTGCTCAGAGGCCGCCCGGCCCAAAGTTGAGTCATTGATCCTTAGAATCCGGGCTCTCCTCTCTCATGACCTGGAAAACATGGATCTCGTCCGCTGCTGGACCACCTGGAAAATTCAACCGCTGAGTCCTAGGACCCGGCTCATCTGCTCGTATACCAGGTGTGTCACTGATGATCTCAGGATGACAGATAAGTTGTCTGACGGTCCTGAACTTGGTCGATTGATCAAGAAGCTGACCGGAAAGATGGTGAAGGACCAGGCCCACTTTGGGCTCCAACCTTTCTGCTCCACCTGCCCAGCTCCTGCTGTAAGTACTTTAACTGTCTTTCCTTCTTGCTTGCTTGTATTGTCTTAACTTACTAACTAACACTTTTTGTTTCCTCTCTGCAGCTTTCCGACTCCTTCTGGAAGTCGGCAAAGGTAGTACCTCTGCTGCTGCTGAGGTTGTTGAAGAAGAAGAAGCCAGCGAGGAGTCCTCTAAAGAGGCTACTGCTGCTGGTGATGAGAACGAAGATGAGGAGTCCTCACCTGAGGCTCCCACTGTCAATGTTATTGAGGAGGGGTCCTCCTCTGAAGCACAGTATGCTGAAGAAGAGCATACCGAATCGAGTCCTGCAGGAGCCCAACCAACTCCATCTGAGGAGTCATCAGGCGCCAAGAGTCGCTCCCCGACTCCTCCAGTTTCGAAAAATGGGTCCCGGGCTGCTGTGCCTAAGGTACCCGCCTCACGAGTCCGAAAATCTAGCAGCTCCTCCAGCGAGCCTAAAGAAATTCCTGCGCAAGTCCTTGCTGCCAAGAAAAGGAAACTGCGCTCAAGTGGCCCTGCAGAGACTCCTCCGCCCCTACCTGTATCACACCAGAAGAAGTCCATCTCTCCTCCTGAGAAAGCTGACTCCTATGAGTCAGGAATGTCCATCTTTTCCTCTGACTCTCAAGCCTCTTTGGATCTTGAGACAAATGTTGGGTATGACTTTTCTCCTTTATCTTTACTAGCATGACATCTGCGTTTACCTTTATTCAATATCTGACTTTTAATCTGTCCTGTCTCAGAGCTCGGCCCTGCGCCAAGGTCTCCAAGTTACCAGGGATGGCCGATGTGACTTCCAGCCGAGGAGCTGTACCGCCGTCGACTTCTCAGACGACGAGTACCAAGACCACTCCTACGACTCCCGCATCTGCTGGTGCAACAACTACTGGGACTCCCCCTGTTCCCGAGTCCGCTACAAAGACTCGGTTGGAGACTCCTGTGGTGATCCCATCCTCGTCTGGGGGTGGAACTCCAACTACTACTGTTCAGATGCCTCCGAGTCAAGAAAAAGCGGCTCCCACTTCTCAGCTGAACACCGAGCCAGCAAAATCTTCAACTGACTACAGCCGGCTCCGGATATCTGACAACAAATCCTTCAACGAGGCCTATATTGAGGCCATAGAGCTTAATGATCAAGCCGCCAAGCTAAAGGATGAGGAGCAAGTAGCCCTCAGAGCCCTTGAGATGATTCATAACGTAAGTATTCTAACTTGTGCTCTTTATGCTCTCTCCATTAGTCTCCTATTACAGTAGCCCCCAAGCACCTTATCTTTGGTGACTTGGAGCTAAGATAGGTGCTTCATCCTGAACTCAAATTGCATACTGTAGCCCCCAAGACCTGAGTCCTTAGCTCTACTAGGACTCGGGGCTGCTAATTTACTGTCTGTCGGGTCCTTAGACCAAAAATTTCTGCGCGAGTAGCCCCCAAGCGCCGAGTTGTCAGCCTGCGACGACTTGGAGCTACCCACATATGCAATTTACTGATATCTTACTTGAAGAAAAATTTCTGTTCTGCGAGTAGCCCCCAAGCGCCAAGTTGTTAACTTGTGACGACTTGGAGCTGCGACTCTTCTTCTTATGACTTGTGTGTCTGGAAAAAAAATCTAACTCCTGAGTAGCCCCCAAGCGCCAAGTTGTTAACTTGTGACGACTTGGAGCTCATGAGTTATAGAATTTGACTTGTAAAAATCTGACTTGCACTTTCTGACTTGCACTGATCTGACTTGTTGATTGTCGACTTGTACATTGCTGACTTCTGCTTTGCATGACTTCTGCTTTTTCAGACTGTTGTCTCCAAGATGAAAAGAGACATGAAAAAATTGGAAGACCAAGCAGCTTCCAGTGCCAAATCTGCTGAATCTGAGAAACAGCATTCCCTCCAACTGGAGAAAGACTTACAAGTCCTAGCTGCTGAGCTAGCAAAGGTAAAGAAAGAGTCGGCTGAAGCAAAGAAGGCCGCCCAAAAGGCGCACACTGATCTGAGAGCCGTCTTGGACGTATGCCAAAAGGGAATTAAGGCTATGTGCCATCATATCTTTGGTAAGTTACTACACTTGCCTTCTTTTAGCTTGATACAAAGAACTCAGTTACTTATGACTTTTGACTTCTCTTACTTTGCAGGGGCTGACTCCCCAAAACTCAAGCTGCCAACTAGCCAACAACTCCATGCCATGCTAGACCACTGCCATGGGCTGCAGGAGGGTGCTCGCTCTGTGGTAAAATATCTTAACTCCAAGGGCAAGTACCCCAAGGAGCCTGAACGATTGGTTGATGAGTTGTCAAGAGCTCCAGGGTACATGCGCTTGTGGAAACAATCTGCCATGAGGAGATCTGCCATAAGGATACTTGCATTGGCACACAGCTACTACCCAACTGTCCTGGAGCCAGCAATGCTCACTATGGGGAAGCCAGAGCAGCATGAAGATGGCAAACCCTTCACCCAAGATGACTTCAAGGCTGAGGAGTTGCTAGTGCGGCCTTACGCCTGCGAAATCGCCAATAAGATGGACCCGGAGGTATGGGTTCATCACTATGACTTGGAGAACAAGAGGGTTAATCCAGGAGTTCCTCCAATCGTAAACTTTGGGCGTCCCTCACAGGACATGGCCGGTGCCCCATCGACTGTGCCCAGCTCTTCCACTCCAGCGGCTCCTAGGACTGGCGACTTGACTGGTGCAGAGCCCACGCTGAAGACTCCTGCTGCGACCACTCCTCAAGAGTCGCAACTGGCGGCTCCCTAGTTCAAGAGGAGTTGAACAAGCACCTGAGGAACCCGAGAGGGACTGGCTTTCAGAAAAAGAAAGTTGCCACGAAATCTCCTGGAAAGTCGACTTCCACATCTGCTGCACAGGCGAAAGACAAGTCTCCAGCTAAAGACTCCACAGCTCCAGTCAAGGACTCAGCTCCTGTAAAAGACAATTCTCTAGATGACTCTAATTTGTAATAATTTATTTCTGATGGTTTTAAACTATGTAGCTTGTTAGCTACTTTGGGCTGTAATGATGCACTACTGGTGCTTTAAACTATTTAGCTTGTTAGCTATTTTGAATTTGTAACAATCGGTTTGGTTCTTATAACCTGTCTAATTTTTCACTGATGAATAAGTAGGCCCTGCATGACTTCTCGTACAGTGTGTGCTGACAAGTTCTTAACTCATATGTTCCTTAGGATCCATAAGAGAGGGAAACAAGTCATGCCTGTAGATAGTTCATATTGTGCAGGATGCATCTGACTTACCAGCGAGAAAACTAGGAAAATTTGGCTACTGTGCCGGGTCCAAGAGTTTAAGCTTAACTTTTTTCACTGAAAAGCAAGCCCCCAAGAACCTGATGATCAAAATTTAAAGAACAGAGCGCACTCGCTGGGTGACTCGACTAAAGGACTCATGTTCACAAAAGCCGGCTTTATTTCATTTGATCACAATAATTTGATTACATCTAGGCATGGCTCACTGGGCTCATTGCCTTTCAACTCATGAATCTATTACAACTTAAGTATAATAAGGACGTAACTGAGCTATGTTCCAAGGCCTCTTTGCCTCTGCATAAGGATCTAGAGTATGAGCTGTATCAGCTCCTTTGCCCACACTTGCCGGCTCTCGCACATCCATTAGATAGTACGACCCGTTGTTCAAATTCTTACTTATGACGAACGGTCCTTCCCATGGTGGAGATAACTTGTGCATCCCTTCCTTATTCTGGACAAGGCGAAGCACTAGGTCTCCTTCCTGGAAAGTCCGGGTCTTGACTCTGCGTGCGTGATATCGCCGCAAGTCCTGCTGATAAACTGCTGATCTCTCAAGGGCTAACTCCCTTGCTTCCTCAAGTGCATCGACCGAGTCCTGGCGGGAGAGTTCGTTTTCTGTCTCAACGTAATTGGCGACTCGTGGCGAGTCATGCAACAAGTCGCTTGGCAAGACAGCTTCTGCTCCATACACCATGAAGAAAGGTGTGAAGCCAGTGGATCTGTTAGGAGTCGTCCTGATACTCCAAAGTACTGCTGGTAGCTCCTCAACCCAAGACCCGGCGGCTCTTAGCAAAGGGACTCGGAGCCGAGGCTTAATCCCTTTAACAACTCCTGATTTGCCCTCTCGGCTTGTCCATTGGACTGTGGATGTGCCACTGAGGCTAGGTCGAGTCTGATGTTGTTCTCACCACAAAACTTGGCCATCTCTCCAACTGATAAGTTGGTTCCATTGTCTGTAATGATGCTGTGAGGATACCCAAAACGTGTTGCTATTTTCTTGAAGAATCTCACAGCTGATGCACCGTCGACTTTGCTGACGGGTTCCACTTCCACCCACTTGGTGAACTTGTCAACTGCTACTAGCAGATGGGTCTTCTGACAAGGCGACTTTGAGAAAGGGCCCACCATGTCGAGTCCCCAAACTGCAAATGGCCAAGTGATAGGGATGGTTCTGAGTTCTTGAGCCGGCACGTGGTCTTGCCTTGCGTACCTTTGACATCCATCACAGACTCGAACTATCCTCTCTGCATCCAAATGTGCTGTCAACCAAAAGAACCCGTGTCTAAAAGCTTTTGACACCAAGGATCTAGTGGATGCATGATGACCACAATCTACCTGCAGTGAATCTCTTGTAATATTTGCTTGCCCTCTTCTGGAGACACACACCTCTTGGTAGACTCCAGTAACGCTCCTTCTGTACAACTCGCCATTAATGACTGTGTAGGACTTGCATCGCCTGATGAGTTGCTTTCGCTTGACTTCATCCTTTGGGAGTTCACCCCGCAGGAGATATGCTAGGTAGGGCTCTGTCCATGTTGGAATTTGCTCAGTACTGCTGCAACAAGTGCTGACTCTGGGTCTGGAAAAGCTAACTCCTCCTCTGAGGGCAATTTGACTGAAGGATGATGGAGTTCATCCAAGAACACATTTGGTGGTACTTTCTCTCGACGAGAGCCGAGTCGTGATAACGCATCAGCAGCCTCGTTCTTGCGCCTGTCAATATGCTCCACTTGATAACCAGAAAAGAATCCGGCTATCTGTTCGACTGCTCTTCTATAAGCCGCCATGTTTGCATCCTTCGAGTCCCAGGTTCCAGACACTTGCTGAGCTACGAGATCCGAGTCTCCAAAGCACCTGATACGCTTGATGTTCATCTCCTTGGCCAAACGCAGGCCATGTAGCAAAGCCTCATACTCTGCCATGTTGTTGGTACAGTCAAAGTGTAACTGAAGGACATATGCTAAGCTTATCTCCTTTAGGTGAGGTTAGCACCACGCCGGCTCCTGAGCCCTCTAACTGTCTGGACCCGTCAAAGTGCATTGTCCAATACTTGGTGCAAGGGGTACTTGGTGAAGATGTAAAATCTGTCCAATCATTGACAAAATCAACCAAAGCTTGAGATTTGATCGCTGTCCTTGGCTCATATGTGATATGATAAGGACCCAACTCAATTGCCCACTTGGCGACTCGCCCTGTTGCCTCTCTGTTGCGTATAATATCTGCCAGCGGTGCTGAACTCACCACCTTAATTGGATGCTCTTGGAAATAATGCTTGAGCTTTCTGCTTGCAAGAAAAACTCCATAGACCAACTTCTGCCACTGTGGGTACCTTTGCTTTGACTCTGTGAGGACTTCACTGATGTAGTAGACAGGTCTCTGCACTGGGTACTCCTTTCCTTCCTCTGCACGCTCCACAACTACTACTGCACTGACAACTCTCTCGTTGGCAGCTACATATAATAGCATGGGCTCCTTATCTGTAGGAGCTGCGAGCACTGGTGCTGTTGACAAAGTTTTCTTCAACTCCTCAAAAGCACGGTCAGCTTCTTCATCCCATAGAATTTATCTGACTTCTTCAGGAGTCGGTAGAGAGGACCCGCCTTCTCCCCGAGTCTTGAAATAAACCTGCTTAGAGCTGCCACACATCCAGTGAGCTTTTGAACGTCCTTCAGACAAGTCGGCTTCTGCAAGTTGTGGATAGCCTTGATTTTCTCTGGATTTGCCTCAATGCCTCGCTCTGAAACGATGAAGCCTAGGAGTTTGCCGTAGGGACTCCAAAAACACACTTGGTCGGGTTGAGATTCATCTTGTACTTGCGTAGGTTCTCAAAGGTTTCTGTCAGGTCTGCTATCAGAGAGTCGGCCTTCTGAGACTTGACAACTACATCATCCACATAAGCATGAATATTCCTTCCAATCTGCTTTTTGAAACAATTCTGAATACATCTCTGATATGTAGCTCCTACGTTCTTGAGTCCAAAGGGCATTGTTGTGTAGCAAAATGCTCCAAAGGGCGTGATGAAAGGACGTTTTCAGCTCATCCTCTATGTTGAGTCTGATCTGATGGTATCCTGAATATGCATCCAAGAAACAAAGCAACTCTGACCCCGCTGTGGAGTCAATGATCTGATCTATGCGAGGTAGTGCAAACGGGTCCTTAGGGCAATGCTTATTAAGGCCCGTGAAGTCGATGCACATACGTAACTCTCCTGTCTTCTTTGGTACTAACACTGGATTGGCCACCCACTCTGGGTGAAAAACCTCCTTGATGAACTCGGCTGCGAGGAGCCGAGCCACCTCTCTCCTATAGCTTTCCTCCTGTCATCATGAAACTTGCGCAGACCCTGCTTAACTGGTCTTGAATTAGGATTAACATGTAAGCTGTGCTCGGCGAGTTCTCTCGGGACTCCTGGCATGTCAGATGGCTTCCATGCAAAGACGTCCCGATTCTCACGGATGAACTCGACGAGCGCGCTTTCCTATTTATCAGAGAGGTGCGCCCCAATAGTGAACTGCTTGGAAGAGTCACCAGGGGTAAAGTCGACTTGCTTTGTGTCCTGAGCTGACTTGAATTTCATCTTCTCCTCTGTGGCCGGCTTCTTAAGGACCGAGTCGTCCTCCGGGTCCACGTTTGCCTTGTAAAACTTCAGCTCCTCTTGAGCACAAGCTGTCTCAGCCATAGCTGCATCACCTAACTCACACTCCAATGCCATCTGTCTGCTGCCATTAACTGTAATGACTCCTGCTGGACCTGGCATCTTGAGCTTCAAGTAAACATAGCATGGTCTGGCCATAAACTTAAAATATGCAGGTCGACCAAAGAGAGCATGATATGGACTCTTAAGATCCACTACCTCAAAAAGGCATAATCTCTGAACGAAAATTCTCCACTGTGCCAAAAGCAACCTCAAGGTAAATCTTACCAATGGGCTTGGCCGACTTCCCTGGTACTATCCCATGGAACACTGTCTCTGTTGGAATTAGCTGTCTATCCTGCAGCTGCATCCTCTTGAATGTGTCATAATACAAGATGTTGATACTACTTCCACCATCCATAAGCACTTTGTTCAATGTGTAGCCCCCAACTTGAGGTGCCACTACCAAGGCTAGCTGCCCTGGGTCGTCGACTCTTGGAGGATGATCTGCCCGACTCCATGTGATGGTTTGCTCTGACCACCTGAGCCATTGTGGAAGGGCCGGCTCTACTGCATTAACTGCTCTAACTTTCAACTTCTTGGAACGTTTGGACGTACTAGTCGTGAAGACATGGTAGCTGCCACGACTCGGGTTTTGCTGCCGAGTTGTGACATAATACTGACCATTGCCATCATTGAGCTGCTTCGGGTTCTGCTGGAACCCGCCCTACTGGTTACCTCCTCCTTGAGGTTGGTTTGGGTTATTGCCGGGTCCTCCGGCTCCATTGTTTCCTCTGTATCCACCATTGTTATTACCTCCTCCTGGCCCTTGGAACCTGGCGCGCTGCAAATCTACGCACTGTCCCAAGGTATGACCACATCTACCGTTCTTGGCATGTTTAGGGCATGGAATCCTCAAGACTTCCTCCGTGCTTGGAGTACGGCCTTGGTATCCACCAGAATTATTGTCCTTGCGTCTGACTCCAGTGTTTGTGTTGGCCACTAGGTCAGAGTTGTCTCCATACGGCCGCTTGCCACCTCCTTGATTCTGGTTTTGATTCTGGTTCTGACTCTGACCGTTGCCACCTTGTCCTTTAGTTCCTTCCTCCTGATCCTTTGTTTTGTCTGTGGCAGCGTGCTTATTAGCACCTGCCATGATCTCACCAATTGTAAGGGGAATACCTTGATTCAGGCTCTCCTTCATACGACCTAGCTTCCAACTCAAGGGATTGTAACTACAATTTCTCTCCATCGCCATTAACACTGAAACTGGTGGGAGTCCTTGTGAGGAGTTAATGATCTCTGAGACCCGCTTCATCCAGTGCCTTGCTGACTCGCCCTTCCTCTGGACACACCGCTCCAGGTCCTCGATTGTGCTGAGTTTTTTGCATGTGCCCTGGAAGTTCTGAATAAAAGCCGCCTTCAATTGCTCCCAAGAGTTGATTGACCTAGGAGGCAAGTTGCGCATCCAAACCTTGGCTGCTCCCTCCATCATAAGATACATGAACTTGGCACACAGATTACCTGTGGCATTGCGAATGCTCATCGCCATCTCGTATGTACCCAACCAAGAGGTCGGGTCCATGTTTGGCTCATAGTTTGGAACCTTGCGCGGCTCCTTGAAACTGCTGGGGAAGGACTCGGATCTGATGGCATCAGACAGGCACTCTGGTCCTGTTAATGCTGGGGAAGCACCAGGAGAAGTCAACTCTTCGTGCACCCGGGTTGGCTAAGGCGGGTTTGCTGCACCCACTAACGCTCTGTCCCTCTCTGCCTCCCGAGCTCTTGCTGCTTCTCTTTCTCGTCGTTGCCTTGCTTCATCAACCACTAGCTGAGCTTGTGAAGTAGTTGGCATGTTTGCACGATTCCTCACTAGTTCACGATGCCTTGCACTCGTAGAGTTGGCCGGGTTGGACTCACCGTGCCGACTCCTCGTACCTGAGTTAAAGGGTGTTGAATGTAGTCTACTTGCATCTGGAAAGGTTGGATACAAAGCTTGCTGAGTCAAAGCTGTCTTCAGTAGCTCGATAGCCTCACGAGTCTCCTGTCCCGCTGGTCCCTCTGGTACCACAATATTCTCCAATCTCAGAGTCGCCGCATGAACGTTGTCCATAGGATTAGAATAATGTCCCTCTGGAGTATGAAATCTGTTAGGCTGAGACCCTAAGCCACCAGATGCTCCTACTCCGACTCCTGCTTCAGGCGGTGGTCCGTTGGTACGGCTGCCTCCCGGTCCTTCTGGGGGTGGTGGTGGTGGTGGCGGTGGTGCTCCTCCGGCTCCTCCTGCGGCGCCTCCTGCTGCCGCTGAGCCTCCCAGTCCAGCTCCTCTGCCTGGACCATTAGGTGTGGTGAATAAATTGGTTGGATCGATGTGGACTCCATCATGCAAGCGACTCCTGGCTCGGCGATGCTGAATTGAAGTGAGCTCCTCGCGGCGCCTCCGCACGACCTGAGCTTCATCTTGGACTCGGGCCTGTTCCGCAGCTAGTCTACGGTTTGCCTCTGTAATATCAGCTAGTTGCTTCTCCAACGTAGCACGAGTGTTGGTTAACTCAGCCGCCCTCTCTACGGCATTACTTGCATTAATTTCCTTTGTCAATAGAGTCGGATCAAACTGATTCCCAGTGTTTCCAGACATGTAGACTCCCACAACACGAGTGCGTACTGGCGACTCCTCATAATCCTCTTCCTCTATCCCATACCCAAGCCGATCTTCAAACAAGGGTAGGATGGACTCTGAATCTGCATCATAATCTGAATCTGACTCTTGCAGCATCTCTGGTTTCTCAGATAGGGGTTCCTCAGACTCGGCGATGATGCCGACCTCTGAAGTTCCGACCGACTCCTCGCCGTCGGACTCGACGACAACGGTTGGCTCTGATACTGATTGCGCTGAGTTCACGCGAAGACCCGACGTGCAGACCATTCCGACGAACACGTTGATTCCTCCAAAGACAAGCTGGTAGCCTTCGTCGACTTCGTTCATCTCCGAAGTCCAGCCTGAGTCATCGATCTCGGTCTCTCCATGCTCATCCGTGTAGACCCGCCCGATGGCGAGTTTCTCCATAGCTCGACGAGCAGCTCCAACGATCTCAACTCCTTTTGTCACCATAGGCCCCACGGTGGGCGCCAACTGTCGTGGGTTGTCACGGCAAGTTCTTCCTCCGGGAAGATGAGTTCTGGGGCCATTGGTGATTGAAGTACGTGGGAACGGTTAATCTCGTCAAGGAACAAGGATTTACCCAGGTTCGGCCCCTCTGATTAGAGGTAAAGACCTACTTCCTGCTTCTATGTTATTGCTCTTGATTGTATCTCGATTACAAGGACCCGGCTCCTACAACTCAGGAGCCGGCGACTTCTCTCTGGTGGCTAGGGTTTCTCTCTACTGATTGAAGCTTAGCTTACTACGATCCAGGACCCCCCTTATAAAGGTGGCGGGTTCCTGGACTTACAATCTGTATCGAGTTCTTCTCAAATACGGAGTCCTACTCTAGGCTTTGTCCTTCCAAACTAGAACTCCGGGTTGTACTTGGACTCCTTCTCGATGGGTCCTTTCTTCATCATGGGCCTTGGTCGGCTTGTCTCCAGCCCAGCCCATGTGACTTGACACGTGACTCGGCGTTGGCCTTCTTGGTCTTGGCGGGTCTACTTTCCGGGTCCATGGGCCTACCTATAAAGTATCCCCCCATCAAGTCTGTAGACCTGCTTGTGCAAAACATGGTTGCAAAACACATTCAGATTCATCATAGGAAAAATACCACTACCTTAAGTGATTGAGTCTATAAAAAAGATTCTGGTGGATTTTCAAATTTCTATGTGACATATGGGTTCAATCGATAAGAATTTGGTGGCACCATTCGTTTAATCCAAATCCTACGGATGGATTGGAATCGTATAAAAATTCTATGAAATTCATACAACCCATAGAGTGCCTAAAAAATGGTTTGGGAAGAAGCACAATAAAAAGCACATGTCAGATGCATCGATCTTTTATTTCTCTAAAACTCGAGGTCACGTTCTTTTTATTTTTATGTAGAATGAAAATCCCCAAAAAAATGTGTGTTCGGTTGTTTTTTTTATATAAAAGGCATTCTATTGAAAAAAACATAAGCATTAATACACACGCCTCTACATAGTTAAGATGCACACAACCTCCGCCGCATAGTCACATGAAAGTAAAATAAAAAATACGTAAGCGAACAACTAGTCTGTCGTCTATGATACTGGGGGGCAATGTTAATTGTATGACAACGATGACCACTACAACCACTATAACTTAAAAACGAATCTTCTTCTGAATGAGTAAGACTAGACAACTCTACTCGTTAGTAGTGGAACACTATTGCTGGCGGCTGCACTTTGTCAGCTGGTGCAAATTTGAAGACATCAAGAACACTACCCTCCCCATTTCCCACACTTTTTTCTCAGCTGCACCATCAACCAGTCACGAAGGCGGCGGATAAGAGCAAGTACAAAAAGATCCACTCAGCAGTCTGTAAGGTTTTAAATAATATACTCACTCCGATCCATAATAAGTGTCGCTCATTTTGTACTAAATTAGTACAAACTTTGTATTAAGTGGGCGATACTTTTTATGGATCGGAGGGAGTATTTATGTTTATATAGAGTAGAGAGAATATGAGAGAATGAAAACGAACTCTCATACAAGAGCCAACTGCGACACGTGCTCATAGGAATTTTGTAAAAGTGAAAGGTGAGCGAACTATTAATAAAGTAGTTCATATTTATAGCCAATTAATTATTGGCTATTAGATTAGCTATAGATGATATGACACTATGTTGGCCACTATTATACTTGTTGGCCAACCCAGTCTATAATATTGTTCTTGCTCTAGTACTAGTATTTTATCTGTCCTAGCTACGATCACCAACGACCAAACCTACCGCTAGCTTCCCGGCGCCAAACACCAACAAAAATGTCAGGCGCACGCACGCACGCTCGCTTTCCCCGGCCTGTAGCTCACACGCTCCCATTCGCCGTCAATTCTAACCGGCTGGCACGCTCCCAAGCACGCACGCTTGGAATCTGGGGGGCAGAGGCCGGAGACGCATCGAGAGCACGTACGTCGTGTAACCCGTAGAGGGCACCACTGATCATTCCATACCTTTAAGCATGATTACACTTGTCTATCTTGCTAGTACTCCGTACTTCGTCCCCGGCCCCGGCAGCCGGCCGGCATGCGTGCACGCATGCCGGCGCCGAGCACAATGATCACACACACACAACACATAGGACGACCAAGAGGCTTTACATGACGGAGCATGCGTTGACGTCGTCGTCGTTGAACATGTTGCTGACGGGGTCTGACCCTCGCTGTGGCTCCGGGATGCGGCCGTGCTTGTCGCCGTTGTACCCGTGGCGGTAGTAGTTGTAGCTCTGGCGGAAGGACTCCTCGTCGCGGAAGTAGTCCTTGGCGTTGGTGAAGTGCAGCGGCGGGTGGTCGGGCCAGAACTCGGCCTTCTTCCCGGCGCGGCGGACCTCCTTGAGCACCCGGTGCCGCTCCACGTACCCAGTCACCGTCACCTTCTCCATCTCCACCTCCACCTCCACGCTGTCCACCCCGCGCAGCTTCGTCAGAGCGTGCCTCACCACCCGCTCGCACCCCGAGCAGCACATCCGCACCTTCAGCTCCACACGCTGCACACAGAGGTACTCGAGTGGTTAGCAGTGTTGTGCATAGTCCTTTTCATCAATTCAGAATTTTAGTATAGATCGATGGCTAGTGCAACATTTTTATATGCTATCAGAATCAAGAGATCTCGAATTTGAGTGAGACCCTGCTCACGCAGTATATTAAAATAAAAGGAAAAAATATCATGTGGCCTATACCGATCCCACGCTAAGTACTATAGCCTAGACGTGAGAAAGAATGTTGAATATAAATGTTAAGCCTAGCCCTTTCCATAGTTTAAACTTTTGATATATAGATGGCTAGTATAACAATTCTATAAGCAGCACCCTTGGTTAATTAGGTTTATTCCTTTGGTCAAGTATTTTACTACTGGTTCCAAGTTTCCAAGGCAGGCCGGGCCGGGCAGGAGCAGCAACGCATGCAATGAAAAGTTCCTCTTTTTGTCTTTTCAGGACGCATGGCATGAGCTAGGCGTGCAACTTGATTGTACATGCGACTGCGACTACACATGCAGAGCATCGAGTTCTCCTAGCTATCTAGAATGTCAGTGAACTAGCTAAGATGATTAACGTCTACAGCTGGGGAGATAACAGTGGTTGTGGTGTGTGTAGTGGGCTGAGAATAATCTGAACATGCACGTCTAGTCGCAATCGCATAACTAATCACCAGGTTCGGCCTGTACTTGCATATACCCATCTGAACAAACACAAGACATCTTTGTCTTTCCATGCATGTGGCTAAAGCAGGATCGTTATCTAGAAAAAACTATCATCACAGAGCAAGCAAACAGAAGAACTGAAGAATAACAACAAGCTGGAAGAAGAAACCGAGCAGGGCTATTACCTGCAAGGAGAGCGGCCTGCTCCGGCCCATCCTGCGCCCGCCGGCGAGCCCGCCCTGGTTGTAGTAGAGGGAGTCGGCGCTCGTCGGGTGGCTGCTGTGGTAGTAAGCGCCGGCGCGGTGGTGGTGGTGCCGGCCGCTCAGCGGGGAGAAGCAGCCGTACAGGAGCGACGACAGCGCGGACGACACAGACATGGCCGTCGGCTCCGGCGACAACTTATATGGTATATCTCACGTACGGGAAAGCAAGCTTGTCCAGGCCAGAGCACTTCACCGGAAAATGCTCTGCGTTGCGTTGCGTTGCTCGAGCGTTTCTTGCTCGGTGCTGTTGCCTCTGTGACTGACCTTGCCCGGTGCGATGGTTTATAGGCTTTCTCTCCGGGGGAAGGAGAGGGAATGGTATCTGGTCTCGGGTGGTGGTGGGCTGCAGTAACCTTTGCCTCCCCCCTCATTTTATTGCTTGAAATGTGGGAGAGTAAGAGGGCCCTGGACCCACCCCTGGTCCTGTCCTGCCACCTCAGCATTGGATTACTACTACTACTCCAAGAGGAATCTTGGTATCAGAAAAGAAATAAGGATTATGGATGGCTTTTATGAGTAATCTCTCATGCCACATGCAGTAGGAAGGTGAGCTGGCGGATGATGCTTATGTCGAGCCTTTCTTGCATTGCATCAGAGGCTCAGAGCTGATATGAATGGCAGAAATAGTTCTATACTAGTGATACATTGGAGGACACCGTCTGTCAGTGATCCCATTTCAACATGTTTTGCAATGCAAATTGTTCGACAGCAGAACAGTGGTCAGAATTAAGCATGACGAGTGTCGGGAAAAAAGTCGATTTCAGTTCTCATATGGTAATTAGCACTCAAATGACAATGCCTCGTATACGACAAGATCAGATTAAGAGAATATATGTGAGTGCAGGTGTTGTATCCTTCTTTTTTCGAGACTTTGCTTAGCGACTAACCATCTGAAGAACAGTGCTGCACAAGGCAGGGAAAGTGTATGATGCAGGAATATATGTCAGGCCGGGAGAGGAAAAGTTTCTGAGATATTCCCAAAAATCTTTTCTCTTTTCTCCCCCTTCTCTTCTCTACACAAGCAAAAGCCAGCTCGAGTTCCAAAGCTTCAAAGCTCATGCCTCCCCTGCATGATATTATGCCTTGTGCTTATTCTGTCCAGGCTTTCCCGCACACAGTATGCACCACTGTTGTGCATGGATGAACCTAGTCTCGTGGCTTTCAGAGGAACCTGTTGCTTTAATTCTCAGTGTAGTTTGGAACCTGGAACAGTCCTGATCCTACAATAATGCTCTTTGTGATGGTATCTAGCTATCTGTTCTGATCTTTAATTCTCTTGTTTAGTCGATCGATTTGACAAGACACTGCTAGCTAGATTAGTCCTTGGTGGGCAGATTAGCATAGGATCGACGGATATAACATTTCATATATACCTCGGTTCATAGACTAACACTGGATCACTTGCCTACTACCATAGAGTTAGCTGGCCAGTGAAGCTTAGTGATGTGTGCTGATTATCAGGAAATGCGCTACACGTAAGCTTAGTGACAAGTTGACATGCGGCGCCGAGAATCGATGCGGCGGAAACGTGCTATGTGGTCAAGCTACAGTCCGTCACCTTTTGCCTTCTTACATGGATATATTTGAATCGATCTCAGTGGTCAAAATAGTAAAGGCCGACAGTGCATGTCCGAGCACTTAATTGTGGGATTAAAATAGGGGCCAGCTGCTAACTCTTTCGGCGATGGCCGTGTCCTCATTATGCCCACTAATTAAGCAACTTAAAACTAAAGCTGTTGCTTTGATGTGTTGGCTTGATTTAATCAGGGACCCTGTCCCATCTCCCATATGGCTCCATTCCATGTTTCTTCAGATATATGTCTATTAGATCAGGCTTCAGAGAACCGCCCTTTTTGAAAATATTTTTCTGGTGAAAGATCTATTTCTTGTCATCTTTAAGCACCAGCCATCAGTTCCTAATCCTTTGCAGCTCACTGTAATCATTGCACGTCACTCGCTGATAATTTCCCATTGAGGTAGTGTATTCAGGTCGATCGGTCGGTAATGCGGTATCGGTTATGGAAATGATGAGCTTTGATTTATTTTTCGATGTACGAATTGTCCTCTCATGAAACAAAGTTGATGAAAGGTGTCGATAATAAACTTACATTGCAGCTGGTCCGGTAATCTTATGCCTGCAGGCACCTAATTTAAGCTTGAGCTTTTTGTAAAGGGGAGTTAGGGAACAAATTTAGTTTGGTGTTAGTCATATGAAAAGCAACATAATACTACTGCAATGATGGAACTGGAGTTACTAGAACACATATGCACTTGTGAGAGGTAAAGGAGAAGATTATACTATGTTACTAAGCATGTTGTGCAAAAAGATGACAGATTCTGTAAACCTTGTGGTAGAATTAATCCAAAATGATCTTCTTTGTTTTTTCTCGGAAGTCAGTTCTCCCTAGTTGTGTTGAGAGTTCTTTTTGCTATTGTTCGGCACAGAGGAGGATCGGGACAAACAAAGTTACTATTTCTTGATAAAGTTTTTCCCTATCGTTTTCACAATATTCCTTTCCATACACCAGAGATTTGTCTCCTCTGAGAAGATTGTAAAATACCTGCAGAAAATATCATCTCCACCTTACTGATATTCCCCACATGACTAGTTTTCTTTTCCAGTAAGTAATATGCATGCCAGTGTACCAACAGATCGGAAGGCAAGCAAAGAAAGGGCAAACCACTGGCCTAAATCGAATGCAGTGCCGTGCTCGAATCTGATCTGAAGACATAGTCAGATTTGGAGGCAAAAGCAGGAGCACCTTTTGGAGAAACACAAGTACATTTTGTGTCTCATAGGACACTGCAAGAACAACAAAGCAAAAAAAAAAAATGTCTCGGGGAAGTTACAACTACTCTTTTCAAGACTAATTTAGAAGTTTAAACGAATTTGTGAATCGGGCTTCTGGGAGAAGCTAGGGGAGGGAAGCTTCTCGTAGAAGCCCTCCTAGAAGCCGAAAAGAAGTGTGCCTGACCCCTTCACTCGTATTTTTAGAGTAATTTCTTTTAAATCCATGCATACTGATACGGATAAGGAAAACATCCTCTTCTGAAGGAACTTCATGTGTGGAAGCTTCGTGTAGGTTTTATTAAAAGTTAAGATAGTCGATTGGTATCTTAACAAAGGAGAAATTCAAACTGAAAATAATTTTACTGAACATAATTAGAATGGCAGTAAGAAATGTTGTTTCGGTAGTTACGATGAAAAGATCTAAAGATTTTTTAATCCACCCGGCGAACTAGTATTCCGAATATGTTTTTCGGTAGTTACGATGAAAAGATCTAAGGATTTTTTAATCCACCCGGGCAACTAGTATTTTAAATACATTTTGAAACTTGCTGATGAGTGCTAGCATGAGGTTTGGATAGCGATTTAACAATATGATTAATTATAAGTGCTAGATGTGATCTTTTTTGTGTGAAATGGAGCAAGTGGAAAACTTTTTATGTGTAACAAATTAAAACTTTATAAAATGGTTGTGTGCATTAATCGACGCAGAAGCCCGGATGCATTGTTTTGGAGGATATTGCATGACAAGAAAAAGTTACAGATTCCGAAAGACTTGTCATAGAAACCAAAATGATCTCGTTTGTTCCTATTATTGGAAGTCAGTGCTCCCCATATCGTTGAACGTGTCTGCTATTTTTCGGCAGATAGGATAGTGACAAAACAAATACTTTCTTGCTAAAGTTTTATCCTCTTATTTTTTAATATTCCCTTCTTTATGTCCTCTCTATGCATAAGAGGCGTGCTTCTCTAAAAATATTGATAATACCCGCAGAAAATATCATCTCTACGCTACTAATACTCTCATGACTATACTTTTCTTTTTTGGTAAGCAATATGTACATGTGTACTAATGTACCTTATAGTTGCTCCTTCGTCGGATTTTAGGTGTTGATCGTTGTGTTTTTCTGATGTTACCCATAACTTATGTCTCCTATGCTGCTTAGTTCTACTTGGGATATCTAGGTTTAGACTTGTCACCCCCTACCCTGTATTGTCGGCGTCGTTGCTACGCCCCTACCTGTCTGGATGTCACCTACAATTCTGCACGTCATGCCTACAAGATATCAAGGTTGGAAAAAGCGCTAGGCGTAGGCGAGGCGGTTGGCATCCGCCTAGCGCCTATGCAACGATTAAGCGCACTAGGCGGGCATATAGTTTATGCCATATACATGAGTATGCTACCAACAACTTTCATTGGATTGTGGTCCATCTGGTTCTTCAGCTCAATAAGGCATTATTTCTTGCCGGAGAAGACAATTTATCAGTTGCACTGCCTAGAGGTACGCTTATGCCCTAGGGGCGTTAGCCCATCGGTTAGTGCCTAAGCGTGCTAAAGCATTGCCTAGGCGCCGTATAATCAAACACTGCAATATATGCGCTCTCGCTTTTGGGAACGTCTCTAGCTGTTGTTGTTGCTGCTACTACTACTACCTATACCTCAACCTCGACCTCCATCATCTCGACATCTTTGTCCATGACATAGCCTACACGTCTCCATCATTTCAGGCCTCGTCATCGATATCCTCTCCTAGAACGTGAGAGTGCTCAATGGTCAAGCATGTAAAGGCACAGTCCAATCGACACTTGCATACACTTCCTGCCACGTTGCACGCATCCAAGAGACCAAACTTGATTTCACTTAATACCATGCAGGTTATATTGGTGGTTATAGGCGATATTACGCGCATCGCCCTGCTATTGGCACCAGGGGTGGCATTCTGCTACTTTGGGACGATGACCATGTTGACATAAAATCATTCAAATTGACACTCGCCTCCTCTCCTCTGTTCTCACGATCAAATCTTGCGGAACCACCTCAGGCTCACTACTATCTACGACCTTAGTGTCAACGGGGAAATGTTTTTTTATGAGGCTATTGTCGTTGTTTATGATGATGACTCCAAATGGCTCATTCTTGGTGAATTCAACCCCATTTACCAATAAAAATGTCAATATTTATCCTATGGGCCTATTTCTTCGTCCATAAACTCTTACCAGCTTAAGGAGATTAAGTTGCATAATAGAAAATTCACCTCGAGCAATGAGCAGGACAACCCTACGTTGTTCAAGATGGATCAGGCATTCTGTAACATCAGTTAGGACCTTGCCTTTGATTGCCACTCTTTGCGTGCCCTCTCTTCATCACTGTCTAACCACTGCCCATTGCTTCTGTCAAATCAATGAGGTCCCCGCAAGCCTGCCTCCTTCTGGTTCGAGAACTTCTGGACCAATATGTCAGGGTTCTTGGAAGTCGTTCACTCATTTGGGTCGAGAAATCTATTGACAATAAACCGTTTCATGTCCTCAAACACAAGCTTAAGCCCACTTCTAAGAAAATTTGTGCCTGGAGCCGTGGCCTTTTCTCTAATCACAAGTTGCATGCAGCTCCTCATGGCTCTGGATTTCATTCTCTAACTGGACGTGGCGCAAGAGTGTGGCCCCTCTCCGTGGAAGAGGGAAATCTAAGGGCTGCCCCATAATGTTGTGTCATGTTTCTTGCCATGCTCAAGCAATCTCGGAAACTTCATGCCTCCAGGATCTCCTACCTTTTGGAGGGGGATGCCAAAACAAAAAATTTGTACCTTTGCGTCAACTCCCACTGTTGCAAAAATAATATTACAAGGCAAAAGTGTAATAAAGGTTGGGCTACCTCTCATGACGACTAAGAGCAACTCATTCACGATCACTTCTCTTTGGTCCTTGGTCATCCTCCGCCTCGTCCCTTGGACTTTATCTAGGATATTATCAACCCAAACATTGAGGACTTGATGATTGATGATCGGTGATGGTAGCGTTGGGTTATGCCCCAAGCGAAGGTGTGGATGTAGTAAGTAGCAGTTTTCCCTCGTTAACGAACCGAGGTTTATCGAACCAGTAGGACTTTGAAATCAACATCAAAGTGAATGTTGAAGATCTCTGGTGCTTAATCTTCAACAGACGTGGACCTACACATAGTCAACCAATTACTTTGCCCCCAACGGCAGAAAGATTGTCAATCTTTCCGGTCTCACAGAAAACAAAGCGGTTAATTGTATAGTGAAATAGATGAAAATATGAAAGTGGACCAGAGCAGTAATGATGATGAAAAGTGATGAATAAAGGTTGCAATCAATGTAAAAAGATGGACCGGGGGCCATGGGTTCACTAGTGGAGTCTCTCAAGTAAATAAAACACTCATATGATGGGTAAATAAAGTACAGCTAGGCAATTGACAAGATTATAACACAAACTTAATCTAGCTATGACATAAAGAACATGATAATATTTATGTAGGCATCACGACAATGAACAAAGACCGTTGAGTCCAACTGCGTCTTTGTCTAAAAAGTCCACCGTGGGATCGCTATCCAGCCTGTCACCCAAAGGTATTAAGTTGCAATCAACAAACATTTGCATTAAGTAAAGCGCATGAAGTAAGAAATACAAATATCAAAAGAGACATTAGCACCGCTGTTTTACCCTTAGTAGCAACAGCACACCCTCGCCCTTAGACGTTTCTGTCACTCGTGCCCAGGAACAAAAGGGGGCATGAACCCACTATCTAGCATAAATACTCCCTCTTGGAGATACACACAATCACTTGACCAAAGTAACTACGCACATCGGAGAGCATGTAAGAACATAAATCAACATATAAGAATCATGCACAATCTGATCATAACTTCATAATCCATCAGATCCCAGCAAAAACATCACATAGCATTACAATAATCGATCTTGATCATGTTAGGCAGCTCACAAGATCATAATACATGAAGCACAAGGGAGAGAGACTACCATCTAGCTACTACCATGAACTCATAGTCCAAGATGAGACTACTCACAAATCATTCCGGAGGAAGACATGGCAATGAAGAGCCCTCCGGGATCAATCTCCCCTCCGGTAGGGTGCCGGGATCAGCTTCAGAATCACCCCCAAACTAGGGTTTATGGTGGCTGCGCCTCGGGGTGACTTCTCTCGAAAATAATGGCCGCATCGACCTTTTTGGGATTAATCTGATTTTATAGGCATCGGAGGGTGCTGAGGGGACCCACCAGGAGCAGGGGCGGGTCCCACCCGCCGCCCTAGGGCAGGCCGCGGCTGGGGGTCGTCCCTGCCCTGTGGGTGGCCCCAGGGCTGCCCTCTGGACTGAAACTCCGTCTTGGCGAATAAAAAATCCTCGTAAATTTTCAGCACATTCCGAGAATATTTCCTGTGGTAAGTTTCTGAAACGAAAAGACAGCAAAAACAGGAAACTGGCACTAGGCATCTTGTAAATAGGTTAGTCCAACAAAATGCATAAAAATTATGTAATAAGATAGTAGAAACATGTGACAACATCACAAAACTAGCATGGATCAATCAAAAATTATAGATACGTTCGACACGTATCAGCATCCCCAAGGTTAACTCCTACTCGTCCTCGAGTAGGTAAGTGATAACAAAATAATTTTTGATGAGACATGCAACCAACACAATCTTGATCAAGATAGTAATGTAAAGCATAGGACGTGAATGAAGTGATACAAAACAATTGTCTAAAGTTGATAGCAAGAAAGCAATGAATAACCAAGTTGAATCATTAAAGCAAAACCTTTCATAGATAGTACGTTAAAGACATGAAAGCAATGTGACCCACATATTTGACTAATTCTCAAAGGTAATGGTTCCACGACAAAAGTGTTTGAGAATCAACACAAAGGAAGATGTAAGTATTAGCAAAAAGCTTCAACTTCCAATGGCTTATCTTATAGATAAAGTCAATACAAAGATTCATGTTTAATCTGACGATGCAATATGATCAATGATACCCAGGGTCAATGTTGTATGTTTGCTTTGGTGGAGATAGAAGGAAAAGGAAAACTGACTCAACATTTAAAAGTAAAAGAAAGACCCTTCGCAGACAGAAGCAGGGATTAGTCATGTGCTAGAGCTTTTTGATTTTGAAAAACAGAGATAAAAAAACAATTTTGAGAGATGCATAATTCCGTCAACGATTCCATAGCTCAGAAGCTCATTAGTCCCCTATGTCAAGCAAGGTCTTTAGAGTTGTGAGAGCGGCTGGTTTTAGAGGAACGAGTACATTCCTCTTTCTCCTTTGTTTCACCACTAACCAATGTTTGAGCCGATTTCTCAGATTTTCATTGTGCGGAGGAGAATGGTGAGTTATATTTATATTTTGCTTAAGCTGCTCTCGGGTTGATTCAAGTGAGGACGTAAACCATCAACACCGGGTGAAATAGAGGGGGAAAAAGAAAAATAAAAGAAAAACCTTGCTCAACATAAGCTATAACGAACCCCCTCCTTACTTTCTCATGAGCTTGAAAACAGAGGCACCAAAACGAGAATATTTTGAAGGTTTTAAAGGTAGCACATGACAAATTTACTTGGAATGGCAGGAAATACCATGCATAGGTAGATATGGTGGACTCAGCTGGCAAGATAGTTTGGCTTTGGGATTTGGATGCACGAGTGGACATCACACTCAGTACAGAGTTTTTGGCTTAGCAAAAATGGTATTCGAAGCAAACATCCAACATTAACCAGTAACAGAGTAACATAAGATATCAGTCAATCATAACCATAAACACTCCACACTGTCTCCCTTATTGACCAAACAGTTCTTTCAATGGAAAGATTAGCTTTATGAATTAACAACTATGAAACACCACACAATTTCAAGCTTTTAACTGTATTTCTTTACTAATCAATTTCCACTCAAATAACCAGCAAGTTTAAGCATTCATCTTAATATCTCAAAACAATTGAGAAGCATCAAGTATCCACACAATGATCTACAAGACTATGCAAGCTTTCATTTAATTCCAATATCACATGAATAGCATTTTGTCACTTTGACAATTCAAGCAATTTATCAATAACAACTCTCCAACAAGTATAAGTGAAGGACAAGAGAGTTTAACATCAACAACTAGCAGTTCTGAACAAGATAAAAGCTAAAAGCGAGAGCTTACTAGCAAACAAACAGTAGCTAAGAATACTCAACAAGATATAAGCGAAGCAAATGAGTATTCAAATGAAAAAGCGGAGTGTGCCTCTCTCCCACACAAATAAAGGTAGGATCCAACAAGGATATGATCACAAAACAAAACTGAAAGCAAAAAGACGCTCCAAGCATAGCACATAATATGTAAAGTGGTAAAAACATAGTTCAACGAAGACGACCTTATGATAGTCGATGAAGAGGAGGGGATGCCCACATCCCCAAGCTTAGACGCTTGATGGTTCTTGATATTCAGAGGGGGTGCCATGGGGGAATCCCCAAGCTTGAGCTCTGATCCATCTTCAATTTCTTCATTATCCTCTCCTTTGGAACTTAAAAACTCGCTTCACACAAAACTTCTCATAAACTGATTAGAGGGTTACTGCTCATAAATTAAAATACACATGTGTTCAACTCAAGACAAATTGCAAACAACTTTATTGGGAATTAGATACTGTTTACTAAGCCTCAATATGACACTCCACCTCTATAGTATCACATTTGACGATAGTAAAAGAGACGTATACAAAATAAAAGCAGAATCTGTCAAAAACTGAACAGTCTGTAAAGATCGAATTTTTCAAGCCACTTCTGTAGCTCAAATCAGAAAACTCAAAACTAACGAAAGATAGATAAAAGTATCAGGCTTGCTGTATAAAAATATCCGAAAAATAAAAATTCAGGG
Source organism: Puccinellia tenuiflora (assembly GCA_012064385.1). Taxonomy (NCBI): domain Eukaryota; kingdom Viridiplantae; phylum Streptophyta; class Magnoliopsida; order Poales; family Poaceae; genus Puccinellia; species Puccinellia tenuiflora. The sequence continues at coordinate 85,244 of QRDG01001217.1, read as the reverse complement.
ATTATTCGAGATTTTCTGCAACAGGCGCATAGAATCTGTTTCTGGACAGCAAAACAATACCTCGCACTTTCAATGCATCAGAGGCTAAACTTGGCACAAAAAAAAAGATACAATGAAGTTGATACAGAGGTAACAACTCCATGACTATGGAAAACTGAAAGGAAAAAGATAATGGGTTGCCTCCCAAAAGCGCTTTTCTTTAACGCCTTTTAGCTAGGCGCAATGATTTCAATGATGCTCTAATAAGAATAAGTGTTGACAAAAGAGAGCATCAAGAAACAAATACCAAACATATTTAAGCCTAACCCACTTCCTATGCATAGGCATCTTGTATGAAAATAATTCATTGTAGCATAAAGCTAGTAGCATAGGAAGACAAAGCAAGTGCAACTTCAAAACTTGCAACAAAAAGAGAGGTGTCTTAGTAACATGAGAACTCCAACAACCATATTTTAATCTCTCATAATAATTTTCAGAAGCATTATCAACAAATTCAATGATGTAGCCATCACATAAAACATGCTTTTTATTATCATAAATATCAATTGGAGGCATAGATAAAGGAGTATCATTAAATTCATCACAAATAACAGTAGGAAAAGCATTTGATAGTTTATTTTTGTATTTCTTGAGCCATGGAAGTTGTTGCATATCATACAAAGTAAGAGTTAAAGAGTTACTTTCATTAGAAGGTAGGTCCTCCTTTTGTTCCTCACTCTCCTCCTCTTTTTCACCTAATGGGATCTTAGTTTCAGCAATTTCCTCCGCCATAGGTTCCTGCAAAGCATCGGTCTCTCCTTTTGGAAGAGAGACTTTCTTAACATATTCAATAATATAATAATTATCATTGTAATTTTCAAAACAATATTTTAGTATAGTAAAATTATCAGTTTGATAACGAGCATTATCAATGTTCTCCAGCAAAGAAGCAATTTCATAGGCACCTTTAAAAGCAACAAATTCTTCAATCTGTTCAACATCAAAGAAATCAAAAATTTCCCTAGCATAAGAAGCTAAGGTTTCATTTTCATTGTCCTGACATTGGAAGGGGAGGTGTGGAGTGTGCCTCCCACAAGAACATTTTATATCATAGAGGAAATTTATATTTTCAGCATACAAGTTCACTTTTTTTCAGAAATTCCCAAAGTTGTTTCCCTTTTTGCGACAAGCGGTGTTCCTTATAGTATTTTTGCTGATCTTCTGTAAAACCACAAAAAGATCTAGTTTCAAAGAAATTAGCCATTAAGAACAACCAAAGAACTAAGCATACTAATAAAACAGGATAAAATACTATACTAATTTTTTTTGGGTTTTAAAAATTTGCAACAAGAAAAATAAACTAAACGAGAAATAAAGCAAGCAAGAGAAAAACAAAGTAAAATGATTGAGAGTATGAGACTCCCCTTGCTGTAGCTCCAAAGTCCCCGGCAACGGCGCCAGAAAACTTCTTGATGATCGGTGATGGTAGCGTTGGGTTGTGCCCCAAGCGAAGGCGTGGATGTAGTAAGTAGCAGTTTTCCCTCGTTAACGAACTGAGGTTTATCGAACCAGTAGGACTTTGAAATAAACAACAAAGTTAATGTTGAAGATCTTTGGCGCTTAATCTTCAACAGACATGGACCTGCACACACTCAACCGATTACTTTGCCCCCAACGGCGGAAAGGTTGTCAATCTTTCCGGTCTCGCGGAAAACAAAGCGGTTAATTGTGTAGTGAAATAGATGAAAATATGAAAGTGGACCAGGGGAGTAATGATGATGAAAAGTGATGAATAAAGGTTGCTATCAATGTAAAAAGATGGACCGGGGGCCATGGGTTCACTAGTGGAGTCTCTCATGTAAATAAAATACTCATATGATGGGTAAACAAATTACAGCTAGGAAATTGACAAGATTATAACAAAAACTTAATCTAGCTATGACATAGAGAACATGATACTATTTATGTAGGCATCACGACAATGAACAAAGACCGTTGAGTCCAACTGCGTCTTTGTCTAAAAAGTCCACCGTGGGATCGCTATCCAGCCTGTCACCCAATGGTATTAAGTTGCAAGCAACAGGCATTTGCATTAAGTAAAGAGCATGAATTAAGCAATACTAATATCAAAAGAGACATTAACACCGCTGTTTTACCCTTAGTAGCAACAACACACCCTCGCCCTTAGACGTTTCTGTCACTCGTGCCCAGGAACAAAAGGGGGGCATGAACCCACTATCTAGCATAAATACTCCCTCTTGGAGATACACACAATCACTTGGACAAAATAACTACGCACATCGGAGAGCATGCAAGAACATAAATCAACATATAAGAATCATGCACAATCTGATCATAACTTCATAATCCATCAGATCCAACAAACACATCACATAGCATTACAATAATCGATCTTTATCATCTTAGGCAGCTCCCCCATACACCAAGATGGGAGAGGCATTCTTCGACAAATCTTCACTTGGTGAAACCCTTATCTTGTATGTTGATCAATTTGCACTTAGCCTTGATCAACATATAATCTTCTTCTTCGCATACTTTCACATGCGCTTCTCTTGTATGTTGATCATCTTGCACTTAGCCTTGATCAACATATAATCTTCTTCTTTTAGCCTTGACTCCAACATATGGAGTCCAAGCATTCCTTATGGACCAACACTACAAATATAACTCAAAGCACACATTAGTCCATAGAGATTGTCATTAATTACCAAAACAACACATGGGGGCAACCATGCTCTTTCAATCTCCCCCATTTTGGTAATTGATGACAATCCCTTTTGAGAGGGTTTATATAATGAATTAAGCAACCTTGCAAGACAAGGATGCATGAGCATGAGAGGCAAATGCTTAAGAACCAATTGAAAGCATAAGGCCAAATCCCTTAAACCCTCTAAAACTTCTCCCCTATTGGCATCGATTGCCGAAATGGGAAGAAAAACTTAGAAAGCCAATATAGTATGAATTTCTCCATAAAGTGTGCATTTCTCAAAATGTGAGTGGAATCAAATACACATATCCATTGACGAATAATTAGAGGAAATCAAACTATATTGAGGATCAAAGATTGCAAATAAGATGAAGTCATTCTAAACATCTCCACAAAGAAGATAGGCAATCAAAAAGATCCAAGGCGAGAGTTCTAAATAAAAACGGAGAAGCTCCCCAATGTCCATGCACTATTGAGGAGTGCACAAATATGGAATCCTTGCTCCCCCAAAATCATCTAGAACACTCACCAAGTGCAAGGATGTAAAAAAAAATTAAAGCAAAACAAAGCACTTGCACCAAAGATGTGGTTGAGCCATAAGGAGACACCAATTAAAAGAAACTATCAATAAAGGCCCAACCAAGAGTATGTGTGTGTGTGTGATAAGACAATCAATTTGGTAAGACACATAGTCTTAACCAAATGGAGATAAGTTATATATCAAGTATTGACACACACAACTTACAAAGAAGATTTTTCAAAAAGAATATGTTCACAAGCTCAAGGATACAAATTGGAAATTAAAACCAATCAAACCAAGAGCTAGTGAGTACATTTAGCCAACAAAATCAACATACTCACCGTGATAAGCATGAAGAGAAGAATCTTCAATTAAATATGAGTGTGCAAAGATGCGAATAGAAATAAGACAAGCACTCACGAGACAAACTTGGAGCCACCAAAGAATTATAGATAAAGGACAAGGTGGCTTGAAGGAAAGTAGGATACCAAATAAAAGGTGACCTCTCTCATATGTATAGGTTTCTAAGTAGACAATGATATTCATCGACAAAGAAACTTGCACATATAAAATGGTCGAAGAAAGGAGACTATGGTAACCAAAAGGAAGTCATGAATATACAGAAAGAGATTATTTCTTAAAAGCATAGCACATAGCTCAAATTTATCTCATTGTATATAAATGAACTTCAAACACATCAAATGCATCACACATATCACTAAGGGAACAAGGGATAGTGGAAATGCTTTGAGATAGGCAACACGTATCACAAAGAAATAATACCAATTGAAGGAAGGTTTTTGCAATTTCGTCACAAATATCACAAAGATATATCAAGTGAACTAAATAATCCAAAACCACAACAATTGTACATTAAAGTTTTCATGCCAATAGGCAACCTACACAAGGTTGAATACAAGAAAGATATGCATGAGATAGATACTTGTTACCGATATGCATTGGTGGTGACGAAGATGATCTTTTGTTAGTCATCATAGCTTGACTCCTAAAATCACATGGTGAGACCACCTTCCTTATGAATGAGGCAAGCACCCAACGCTTCTCAATTGTACCTAAAACATAATTCAAGTACAATATGGTTCCCAAACTCATTGGGTTCCATAGTAGTTAGATACACTACAATACATAGGAAACACTCCATATAAATATGTGCATATAGATATGAAGTTGAATTTCATGCACATCTTAGCCGATTTAGGATTTGGTGGAGTATCCCCTATATATTGGATCAAGAAAGACTAGCATGCCATAAATAAATATACTAGTAAATATGCATGCATGGACTTACACGAACCAAATGAGATACGATTTGGACAAAACACAAAGTAAACCAAGAAGAGAGCACACCAAGGTGTGACACAAAAAAAGGATGTCCAAATTATATCAAAATCCAAATCAACACATGATTGAGGAAAAATCAAATCAACATATGATTGATTCCAAAACACATCAACACATGAAGTGTGATATCAATAGGAATCAACTCAAACAACACATGAAAGATAAGACACCAATTGAAAATAAGATACCATTTAGGAGACAAGATACCAAGAGGAGGTTAATACTTGACCGAAATCAAGTAAAGTAAAATAAAGTAATAAGGTATCAAGATTTCCACAATAAATATTAATTGAAACAAATATCTATGGAGGAGATATTAAATTCCAATTAATACCAATTGAAGGTACCTAGGCAAGGCCAATGAACATATAGGATGAAAGAAAGAGTCATGCTCAAAGGTTTTTCTCATTCTATAGGATAAACACCAAACAAGAGATGATAATGCAAGACTCCCAAGAGAGAGCAAGGTTACACTAAATAAACCAAACACCCTCTACACTTTTCATGATGGCACAAAGCATCAAGAGAAAAGATTTGTCTTCCAAAAACACATATGATAGAAATCAAATGCCAATTGAAAGGATCAAATATTGATAGATAGGATAGTGTTCTAAATAAAAGGAATGCTCCTCCAAGATTCATGCATTATTTTGATATTTGCATTTGAATACAAAATGCACGCACAAGGGATCATTACTCTTCATATTTTATTTACAACACTAAGCACTACCAATTTGAGGTTTAGGATCCTAGCAAGAGGCAAGGAAGGCAAAGGGAGTCAAAATAAATATTTTGGCAAGAGATGGGGCAAATAAAATACAATGCCAATGTAAGGATAATCAAAAATATTCTATCACAACCATAAATATGGATTGTCCAAGGACAGTGACCATTTGGAATTATTTTCCCGATGATAAGATGTATCCAAGAATATCCTCACAAGATAAAACATATGGCAAGAGATAAGAAATAGAACACCATATTTTAATAAGGTTTGTTGGTAGTTCCAACTATTCAAACCAACCGGCAAGGCCATGGTTAGAATAATATGGAACAAATGGTTTCTCAACTAATGTATGGAGATGCACATTAGAGAAAAACCACACCAAGCAAACTCACACAAACAAGAGCCAACAGATAGCTAGAAAGCAAATTGGAACTTGTTCGAGCTAATATGCCACATAGAAATAAGATAATTTACAATATCAAGTCTAAGTGGCAAACCTCAAATGTTCACATTTTGTAGGATTGTAATATGCACATAGCTTATTACTCCCCCACAATGTGATAATTCATTTCTTCTTAATAAGAGGCAAATAAACTCAAATAGAGATAATTAATAGACATTATAGAATTTGAATTTCTCATGAGCATGACACACCACATAGTTACTAGATAATCTTGATATATCAATACTAGGTGGTGTTACTCACATATACACATTTTTGGGTTAGTGAAGTGCACAAAGCATATCACTCCCCCAAAATGGGATAGTCCATTAATTTCTCAAAAGAGCCCATTGAAATCAACACAAGATCCAATAAGGACTCAACACAAAGTTTACACATATATGGAGCGCACATTAACATACACAAACTTGATTGCTCAAGGTAAGTAATAAGCACAACATATACAAGCACATGCTAGGAACAAAAACTAACACATGCTAGGGGGCAAGCAACTTTCAATGTATATATAATTCAAATATAAGTTACCGCAAGAAGGAGCATTGGATATGAGGTATGGCAATATAATCCAAATGACTTGGCTTGTGGAAATAATAATCATGAAGATCCCTTAATTCTTCAAGGATAGCCAAGTCTCCAATGTCCTTCATCACAACCTATTGATCAAGTTTGAGCTTGTTGGTCCCCAACCAAGTTGGGTCCTAAGAGGTTAGTCACAATAGGCTTGGAAACCCAAATGGTTCTTTTCTTGACACCACTTTGAGTTCCCACATATTTGGCAAACACATTGCCAACCCTATCCTTCCTAAGAGAATAAACATCATCAATAATTATGGGGTTGGATAGAGTACCGTTTGTGCATGAAGAAGCCAAATGGCCCTTCTCACGGCATAAGTAGCAATATCGACTCTTTTCTTTCTTCTTAATAGGCGCCTCAACTTGAGGAGCAATGACTTGAGTCTTCTTAGGAGGTTGCCTTTGTTCAACCCGAGGTTGAGAAAGAGATTGACCAATAGGCCTCTTCCCTAGTTGCTTCTCACTAAGAGGCTTCTTCTTCATTGTGCAATCTCTAACATGATGCCCTTCAATTTTGCACTTGAAGCATACAATCTTGGCCGAGTGATTGACTTGTTCTTGGCCCTTCTTATTGCTACTATTGGACTTGTTCTTGATATTGGAGTTGAATCCAAGTCCACTCTTGTCATTGGGGGATTTTTGTACACTCAACATGTTGTCAAGTGTGGCCTTCCCTTTATGACGTTTCACATCTTTCTTCAAAGAAGTGGCTTGTGCCTTGTGCTCTTTAGTCTTCCCTACAAGGTTAGTAGCTACACAAGTACTAGCGGAAGTTGAAGCTTCATTGTTAGAGCAACTAGGCACAAAACGTAATTCAACATATGATTTAGCATTAGTGTGAGATGAAGAATTACAAGGACTAGCACATGGTATTTTAGCATTTTTATTAGAAGTTGTGCCATTGTCCACATGAGGCTCACTAGATATTACCTTGGTAGCGATAGCCTCATGAGCTAATTTTAGCTTATCATGAGATACTAGAAGATCTTCATGAGAGCTCGAGAGCTTCTCATGGCTTTCTTCTAATATCTCATAATTGCTAGTTAGCATTTTAAGTTGAGCCCTTAGCTCAACATTCTCCTTTAAAATGGATGCTTCACAAGAAATAGAGTTAGTAGCACAAGCATCAACATTAATAGCAATGGGAGAACAATTAGGAAGCTCTTTTAGCAATTGAGCTTGGAGTTGATCATGGGACTTAGTGAGATGTGTAAGAGAATCTTCCAAGGACTTGAAATCCTTTTCAAATTTCTTATTAGCCTAACGGAGTCTAACAATTTCAACAACAAGCTCATCATTTTTTATTTTAAAATCATTAGCCACCTTGAGAGCTCTATCATGGGTTTCATTTGCTTTAGATAACTCTAGAGTAAATGTCTCCTCAAGAGATTTCTTGGTGGTTTGTTCTTCTTCAAGAGCTTCCTCAAGATCCGCAATCGTGTTTGCATAATCACGTTCGCGACTAAGGCTTTCATTTTCACGAGCTTCCAAATTTTCAATAGTAAGCCCTCGCTCAACAAGGGTGCTCATAATTTCATGTAGGTTCTCACAAGCATTTTCATTCTTTGAAATAGCATTAAGAACCATTAGACCTTTCTTATTAAAGTAAGCATCATCTTCTTCATCATCATTATTATTGTCATGATCATCACTACTTGACGATTTAGAAGATATGCAAGGACTATTAACACAAGCATGTGAAACATTTATAGTTCTAGATGTGTTTAAGTCCAAAGATAAATCATTGCAATAAGATAGAGATGACATATCATCTATAGGAAGCTCACTATCATCATTGCAAAATTTATCCCTACTCACCATTGCATTATTTTGTGGCTTGCCACATGTAGGTGAGGTAGACGAAGTTGAGAACACATTACGCCCGGAGGTGGAGGGAGAACAATCATTCTCACTATCCATGGACACACCATAATTGTCTTGAAGCTTGGTCCATATCTCATGAGCACTCCGATAAGGAGAGATTGACAAGGCAACTGTATTTCTTAAAGACATGAAAACAACGTTAGAAGCTTGAGCATCTAGATAAGAATTTTCCACATCCTCCAAAGATAATCTTTTCGGATCCTTTGGAGGAGGAAAACCCATATCTAAGATTTGCTCTATAGATGGATCAATATCCCTAAAATAATTTAGCATGCGATTTTTCCAATCATTATAATTAGTGCCATCGAATATTAAAGAGGCATTGTGCACTAAACCACTAGACGACATCTTTACTCTCTAGGCCGTGAAGCCCTATAAAGAGAGAACCCGCTCTGATACCAATTGAAAGGACACGGACGTCGCCTAGAGGGGGGGGGGGTGAATAGGCGATTTAAAATTATTACGGGTAAGGCTTGAATAAATGCGGAATAAAACTAACGTTTAATTTATCAAGCCAAAACCTAAACTAGCTAGGTTCACCTATGTGCACCAACAACTTATGCTAAGCAATATGATCAACTAGGTGATAGCAAGATATATGACTTTAAGCTCGATGTCTATCACAAAGTAAATAGCATAAGTAAGAAGCTCGGGATAGAAATACCGAGGCACTTGGAGACGATGATTTATCCCGAAGTTCACTTCCCAATGGAAGCTAGTCTCCGTTGGAGCGGCGCGGTGTTCACCAATGTGAAACACCGAGTAGCCTTAATATGGCACACCGTATCTCCGTTGTGTCTTACCACCAATGTGGCGAGGCACTTGTCACTATGTTGCCGTTGAGGTTGACAACTAGAACCTTTACAAGGGTGAAGCTCACTCCACAAGTTGGAGGGTCTTCACCAAATGCACCGAGCCACCAAGACTCGATGCCCAAGGCCGAGGCACACACCACAACTTAATTGATGGCTCCCGGCAATGTCTTCGTAGCTACCAAAGCTTCGAAGCTAACAAGGTTGAGCCACACTCCACAATTGGAGGCTCCCAACAAATCCCGTAAGCCACCAAGACTCCGAGAAATCGAACCGTCTAGGGTACCAACGTGCCCTAGAGGAACAAGCTCTAGAGAACCAAAGTACCGAAGAGAAACAAGCTTCTCAACTTCACTTTCCACGAATCACCGTGGAGAACTCAAACCGATGCAACTAATGCAATGGCAAGAACACACTAAGTGGTCAAGTTCTTCCAACCCGAATCCAACCAAAGCAACTAAGGGGGTGTTTGGTTAGGCTTTCTAGTTGGCTTTTGGCTTTGGCTTATAAGCCCAAAAAGCACCTAAATAGGTGCTTTTGGCTTTTGACTTATGTTTTACTATGGTATAATTCAAAAGCCAAAAGCCAAAAGCACCTATTTAGGTGCTTTTATGACTTATAAGCCAAAGGCAAAAGCCAACTATAAAGCCTAACCAAACACCCCCTAATACTTGGGAGGGATTAGGGAGGAAGAACAAAGGAGAAACACAAAGAAACTCCAAAGATCTAGATCCAAAGTGTCCCCCTCACTTAGAGGAGAATTCAAACGGTGGAAACAAGGATCTAGATCTCCTCTCTCTTTTCCCTCAAAAAGTAGCACGAACTATTGGAGAGATTTGAGAAAAAGCCAAGCTTGAGAAGTCAACAATGGAGGAGAGAAAATGGCTCAAGAAGTTGGCAAAAAGTTCTTTTATTTTTGGGGAAGAAGCCCCTTAAATAGGGGCTCCAAAAATGGAGCCGTTGGGTTATTTTGCGCGCAGCTAAAGCAGGGAAAAGCAGCCCGGCCTGGGAGCCGGCCCAGGCCGGCAGGCAGGCCGGGACACCACCCGCAAGGACCGGCCTGGGAACCGGCCCAGGCCGGCAGGCAGGCCGGCGGGCAAAGAAGCAAGCCGGGCAGGCCGGCGTGCACCCGGGTGGGCCGACCTGGGAGCCGGCCCAGGCCGGCAGGTAGGCCGGGAGCCTATCCGAGAAGGCCGGCCGGTGAACCAGCCCAGGCCGGCGTGAGGCCGGGGTGCAAGCCGAATGGGCCGGCCTGGGAGCCGGCCCAGGCCGGGAGTGAGGCCGGCGCCCATTTCTTTCTTTTCCCTTTTCTAATATTCTGTTTTAAAAACGACCGATACCGAAAACGCAATATCTTCCACATACGAACTCCGTTTTCGGTAATCTTGGACTCGTTGGAATCGTCACAATGAGCACTACAAGAATATACATAGAAACATCATTGTTCAACAAGATATGGTAAAACCAAATGATGAGAGGTAAAACCTTTCTATTAAAAACCGGAAAACCATATCTTTTGCAAATGAAGTCCGAATGACATGAAACCAACTTTGTTGGAAAGAGGACGACAAATGCTACCCAATAACATGTGATAATATTGAAACCAAGCAAGGGAGATTTTGCTAATAACTGGAAGTGTGAAACCTTCCGCATAGATGGACCGGCAAAATCTCCGCAACCAAAAACTCAATAGGAGACACACATGAAAACCGTTTTCGGTGATCTTGGGCTTGTCATGACAAGCATGACAAGCACCAATACCACACCACGATAAGAGCCAAATAGGAAACAATAAAGATGATGCCAAGGATGCAAAGGTTTGAGCTCTCTACGACCGATACGCTAAAGCTCACTTGAGAGCCCCTCTTGATAGTACGGTTACCTATCTAACACACCCAGTCTCACAACTACACCGTGAGACCGGTAAAATAGAAACCCTATCAAGATCATACCTTTGCCTTGCGCATTCCACTTGAGCTAGATGATGATGATCTTGATCTACTCTCAAGTGGATCACCTTTCTTGATTGTGCTCCGCTTGGTGAAGACTCGCATATTGCTCCCCCATACACCAAGATGGGAGAGGCATTCTTCGACAAATCTTCACTTGGTGAAACACTTATCTTGTATGTTGATCAATTTGCACTTAGCCTTGATCAACATATAATCTTCTTCTTCGCATACTTTCACATGCGCTTCTCTTGTATGTTGATCATCTTGCACTTAGCCTTGATCAACATATAATCTTCTTCTTTTAGCCTTGACTCCAACATATGGAGTCCAAACATTCCTTATGGACCAACACTACAAATATAACTCAAAGCACACATTAGTCCATAGAGATTGTCATTAATTACCAAAACAACACATGGGGGCAACCATGCTCTTTCAATGACCTTATAAATGTCATCAGTGGTTTCTCTAAGCTGCCGATCAACAATTTCCAAGTCACCAACACGAAAAATATTGTCTTACTTCCAAAGAAGGATGGAGCGATCGTATTTCCGACTTCAGACTCATTTTCATTATTCACATGGTCCTTCAGTCATACATCAACAAAGACATATCATGTTTGAACCCCTATAAAGGTAAGATTCAAAACATTATTATTGGATGCTCATCTACTGTAAAGTCAGGCTGACCTCCCTGCCCATTTTCTTTCTTACGAAAATCAAGACTGACAAGGCTACTCTGAAGGCCTTCGAGAAAATTCGGAGGGGGATGCTATGGGCTCGCAATACCTATATAAGAGGCGAAAGTGCAAATTCTATTGGACAAGGGTTTGCTAGCCAACATTCATGGAGGGCTTGGTATCCTCGACCTCAACAAACTTGCCACGACTCTTCGGCTCAGATGTATCTAGTTTGCATGGTGGCTTCAGATAATCCAAGGGTCGGTCTTCCAACCCCGAATGGTGAGGCGGATAGGAACTTATTTAATGCTGCTACCATAGCCACCATCGGTGATGGTAGGTGGGCTTCTTTATGGTTATCCTCTTGGCTCAACGGCAATACCCTAAAGTCTGCGTCCCCAAGCATTTCTTGTTGCTTCCAAGAGAAATAAGAGAGCACCCTTTAGGCCTTGACCAACCTCAGATGGATCGCCAATATCGTCGTGGATAATTACATTGTGGAGCATATATCTCAGTTTGTGAACTCGTGGAACTTGCTGCAGGACGTCGTTCTTATTCCAGGCACCTCAAATACTATCTCCTCGACCCTCACTATAAGCGGATTGTAGACGACTCGTTCAGCCTACAAAGCACAGTTTCTTGGCTCTATGTCGTGTCTCTTTGGGAAGATAGTTTGGAAGAGTTAGGAGCCTTTTAAATGCAAATTCTTTGTGTGGTCTATCGTGAAGAGCAGGCTTTGGACATTTGATTGCCTCGCCGTCCACAGATTTCCTCACCAACGACATGTCAACTTTGCAAGTGTTAGGTGGAGATCACAAGATACACCCTATTCGAATGCCGGTACTCTAAAAGCGTATGGAGGTCCGTTGCTTCATGGTATTCTTGCCCCTCCCTTATCCTCTACTTTTGGTCGAACCATCCTATGGTTCTTCAGTATTGGCTAGCTATTTCATACGCTCGAACCGCCATCCCTGAGGGACTTAAATCAGCCATCATGTTGATCAATATGGAGATTCTGATGGAAAGGAATGCAAGAGTGTTTAATAATAAATCATCAATTGCTTCAATCCACTTGAACATTGGCTAGTGTTTTCTTTTTCTGACGGGCGCTAAGCATCTAGCGGACATCATTGGCTAGTGTTCTCCTTTTCTTTCGAGTTTGGTCACGCTATGTTTGCTCCTTGTATATCAATATAGAAGGCAAAACTTTTGCCTCATTGTTTTTTAAAATGCACCTGAAGGTGAGCAAACAAAGCAAAAACAATTGACTTAGATTGTATGCAGTGTCATACTGGAAATATGATGAGAAAACATATTCAGATTTGGTAGCAAATGTAGTAACCTTTTGTTTGAAACACAAAAACATGTTTGTGCCGGGACAAAACACTACAAGAACTCGAAAGTAACAATGTATCATGAGAGAAAGCTGAGAATGACTGCGAATAACTAACAAGTAAGAAATGCTGTGCTCAAGTTGAGTGGGGCACTCCGGAGTTCAGTCTCTACAAAATCAACACGGTAAGTTAGCTGTCGACATACTTCTATTTCGAAAGCGATGGTAAGTTGCAGTACGAACATTGCATATTCTATCAATGCATATTTGGCTTCTGCTATTCTTAAGAAGAAAAAAACTCAGCTAAAACCCTGATTTTCCGGATGTACGAAGTCCACAAGGATCAGGATGTGACAAAAAGGCAGGTAAATACAACTATAATTGAGCACATTTTAGCTACCTAAACTAGCACCTGGCTAGGAGAATGGAATTCACACTCTTATCCACTCAACACAAGAAACAAGCAGCGAGTCGATCCGCTATAGTCATGGTGCACGTCGTTGCCACGACTTGGGGGTGAAAACCGACAAAAATAACCCATTTCATGGCGCCCGCACCTGGATATCATGCCAGATAGCACGATGTCTTAGTCAAGGCCACCCTTTGAGATACGACATGTGATTTTTGTTTGCGTGAGGAGCAAGTGGATAACTCCATTCTTGTGTGTAACAAATTAAAAACTTCATAAAATGAGCTTTAATTTTCAGCTTTATGTAAAGGGGAGTATGGGAACAAATTTGGTTTGGTGTGAGTCATATGGAAAGCTAAAGAATACTACTGCAATGATGGCACCGGAGTTGCTAGAACAAGCACTTCTGAGACGTAACAAAGAAAATTATAAAGAATGCCGAGAAAAAATCGGGCAGATTCTAAAACCTTATGACAAAGTCCAGAACGATATTTTTTTTGAAAGGAAGATAAGGAGCTTATACAATCATGCGGTTGGACCCAGCAGAGTCCAAAATAGCAAGCTCGCGAATCTTGGATGGGAAGCTTCGCTGCATGGTGACATCTCCTGCGGAGTAGGCCATTTTAGCGAGAGCATCAGCCACCTGGTTGGCGTGTCTCTTGGCGTGAGTGACGACGACGCCCTGAAGCTTGGACAGGAGGTCTTTTGCTTCCTCGATGATGAAACACAGTCTGGATTTGTCTTGCTCCTGACATTGTAGTGCGGCAGCGAGAGAGGAGCTGTCAGTCTCGACGATGGCTTTGCTATCATGTAGTGTGTGGAGTAGCTTGATTCCCATCAGCATGGCATGGGCCTCAGCTTCTTCAGCGTCGAGGCAGTCATTGGCTCGGGCACAGGAGGCGATGATCAGCGAGCTGTCAGTCCAGAACGATATTGCTAGTATTTTCTCGGTAATCGGCCGATGCGCCCTAGCTAGGTTAGGTTGGTTAAGACAATTTTGCTATTTCACCGCACTAAAGATTGGGACAAGAAAACGTTACTACTTTCTTGATAAAGATTTCCACTATCATTTTCCTCTTAGTTCTCTGCTTTATCATTCCCATGCATGAGGGGCGTGTTATCTAAAAAGAGTAGAAAAATAACTGCAGAAAATACCATCTACACACTGTATTTCTTCGGCAGTAAGTAATTTTCTGACAAGAAAGCAAAACCATTGGCTTAGATCGAATGCAGTGCCGATCTGGAATCTGATCTGAAGACATAGTCAGATTTAGAGGCAAAAAGCAGTGACCTTTTAGGGAAACACAACTACACAAGTACCCTTGTGTGTCAGGACAGAACACTGCAGGAACTGCATGCAAAGTCACAATGTACCCTTGTGTGTAAGGACCTTTTAGCCACATTCTAGCTAGCTACCTGGCTAGTTTAGGATAATGGAATACATTCCTTCATTATCCACACGGCACCAGAAGCTAGCTGCTAGCTAGCCTACTGCCCACCTCCGATCCACCACCACCTCGTGGTGCGCCTCCGGCCGGCGCTTCCACCGGCCGGCGGCCGACGCTTCACCGGAGCGGCGACGTCGGCGAGAGCAGGTTGAAAACACAGGGGATGACAGCAACAGCTAGCAGCGCGCGGGATTCGGATAGCAACGAATTCGATTACACGTACGCCGGGCGGCCGGCCGTGGGATTCCGGGCGCACTATGGCTAGCCGGGGGCGGGAATATAAGCAAGTTGATCCTATATTCATATATCCGGGTTCGATGCCTTTGCTAGTTGTAAGGAGGCTCGTCGACGAATTTGTTCAGGACGAGGCACGATCGAGGTTGAGACGCTGATCGGCTGATATGACCGATCGATGTCCAGGAGATACCGTATCTATGTTGGCTTGAACCGAACGATCTTGGATGGACAAATATCTCAACGGGAGCAAGTAGCCAAGGCAAGTGGTTCTGGCCTCTAGGACAACTAGGAATCTATTGCAGCTGACAAAGGTAATATATTTCATACGAAGATGATATCAATTACCTCCAGTCTCTACAATGCAGACGAACGGTCCAGCGGGCAAGGCGGACTGCCTGCTCGACACATGGAACACATGGAACAAGGGTGATGCTAATCGATAATCAACAACATATTAAGAAAATGGGTGAAACATGAAACAAGGCAGACATATATTTCACTTCCGCGGACGTCCGCCTGCACCTCTACTTAGAACACTCGTCTAAGAAATTTCTCACCTCTCAACATGTTGTCTTCCATGAGTCTTTATTCCTATTGGCTACTTCACTATTCGGGTAGCCATTATTTTCATATGTTTGTGTAATTGGTCGTCGTGAACAGTGGATACGCTGACAAACTTTTCTGCCTCGTAGTGTATATGTATATGTTTAGAAGTGGCTCGGGGTTAAGCCAAGCTCTAGCCCAAATGGAAGCCCGTTAGCGCCCTATTTCGTCTGTCTCACGAGCACAATTGAGACGAGCGACTCGAAATCCCTAGTTCTAGAACGGCCCTCCGCTCACCCTGCCCGCTCCCGCGCGGCACCTCTTCGCCGTTTACTGCATGTTTGACTGTCTCCACATCTATATCTATACTACTATTAAATAAGTGAACATTTTCTTTTCTACAACCACCCCACAAACTTACACGGGAAGATAATTCTACTTATAATCTCAGGTGCGTTTAGCAATTACAATGGACAGACGATACTATGTGCCGGTAGAGGAAAACTCCACGCACGTCCGTAACTCCTCCGCCCAAATCTTTCATCACCTCATGTAATCCCGTACAATCCGGCTAAAAAATTGCCGTAATCCCGCACACATCTGTGCTATCCACGTTTAACAGAAACAAATCTGCATTATCATGTTGTACTCGCACATTCTTCTAGCCATTGCGCTGCACGCCATCGCAGCCACAGCTGCTTCCTCGCCTCGCCGTCGCGGCACGCACAGCCTTAAAGGGTTAAACGACCACGTGCCGAGGGCGTCGTTCCCGGCCCTGCACCGCCCGCCATCGCCGTCGGAGGTAAGCACCTGCGTCCTTCTATGGTACGGTCCGCCATCCTCCACCCACTGCCGGAGGGCACGCCTGTCCGGATGTAGCCGCAACTGTCACCGTTGTATCCAAGGTTTGCGTGCAGGGTTTGTTCCTTCTGGTCAGGTCGCCGGCCATCGCTGCACACAGTGCTTGCGTGCTGGGATTGTTCCTTCTGGTCAGATCCCGGACGGGCTCAAAAGTTGGGAATTGCAGCTAGGTCTTTTCTCTCTCCGTGTAAATATTTGGTTAGCCCAGCGATAGAATTATTTGTGCTGCATTGTCATGGGTTCAAAGATCTGACACCTTGAGCTTTATATTTTATCAAACTGTCAAAACTCTTAATGGAAGAGCCTGTACTGGATTCTCAGGTATTCCCAGATATTCTTCTATTTTGTGTCTATAAGTTTATTTCTTAAATTATGTGCTCACCCCGGGACAGCCTTTTGTCTATGAACAAATTCAGCCGTCGAAGATATTGTGGACAACATTCAGATCTCACAGTCAGTACAAGTTGGTAAAATTACAACCATTATAGGAAAGACTTCTATTACTTCCAAGCTTTTTAGGCTGGTTTCTGTCAGATGATGACATGTTTAAGTATTACTGCTTTATTGTCAATTAAGAATACCATGGTTTTCACGCACTTTTGCCCTATAATGTCCATTGAAAGATTCAGATCATGTAATGTGCACGTGTTAAGATAGTCTGGTGATTGTTTGTGGGGTACGTATTGCTTGAATGGTTGAACACGAGATATGTGCACTGCTGATTTCGATGATTTGTAACGTTTTAGTCATAAATTAATTAAATACCATTCACACGCAGTCATTCGTACTTACTTTAAAGTCAATATCATGCTTGTGCGTTCCAGCTTCTTACTACAGTTTAATGTTTGTGTCTTCTAATTACAGGCCAGCGTAATTAATTTGCACTTGACATATTTTTTAGCCCATGGTGCGATTCTTTGAGAAATAGTTGGCGGGGATGATGGTTCCTACGACAATTCAGGCTTCAAGAAACTACATGGATGGAGAACACAAAGATAATCTCAATTGAGCACTTGAATAGGTTTGAATTTTCTTAATAAAAGTGTCAGCTTCTCATTACAATTACACTTTATTCTGCACTACTGGGTGATTATATATGTTTACCTATGACAATTCAAGCCTGTTTCGAGGAGGATTATACATGTAAACCTTGGATTCTTTTTTTAGTTTCCATCGAACTTCGAAGGAGGCAAACCACAATCCAATCATTGGTGACTATATTTTTGTGACTGGAAGTGGTTTTCTAAATTGACATCAAACTTGGAAGGAGGCAAACTTCAGTCTTCACAAAGGTTATTGTATTTTTTCTGTTTGGAATTGTTTCATTTTCATCGAACTTAGAAGATGTGGTAAACTTGTAAGCTAGAGTGAGGAACACCAAAATAAAGAGGGAAGAAAGAGGCCAATAATGTGTAGGAACCTTTGATGCCATCCGAAATCTTCAGAACAAATATTTTAATTTTAGGATAACCCAGACGTTGTACGATCTTTGTTTTTTCTATGTAGCCACAAGAATTGCTTGATGGGTGGTTATAGTAAATGGTTTGTTAAAAAATGGAATCAAACATTATGTGGTGCATCGTGAAAACGTGTGTTGCACTTGCACGCTAACTAGTTACTGCAAGTTGTTGCACAACACCGCGGCATGCCCTGCCAGTCTGGCGCGTTGCGGCCGGGCATGTCCCTCTGTCGTTGCTTGCCCCACTGGATCTCCCCTCTACATATATTCCGTTGGCTGATCCGCGCATTCGTCTCCACTGGTCCCCTACTCGCACAACAGAAGTAGGCATGCTACAGAGAGGAAGCCCAAAATAGAAGCCAAGAATGGTGAGGTGATTTTTATCGACTTCATGAATATTTGTATGTACTTCATGTTGTAGGAATAGAATATGAAGATAGTTCATCCATCAGTCTCCACACCAAACCAATCGGCAAATACTTAACCTGTATAAGATCCTCAAACAGAAGAAACTACTCAATCCGAAGCAAGTATCCAAACTAAATCAACTTTATTAGATCATTAATAATTGACTTAAAATTTTATGTTCATCTTTGCAATAAAACAATGCTTTTTGTGCAAGGATCCTTATTTATTTTTTTTATTTGTAGAAATGGACACATTTATGATGATGAAACCCAAGAGTATATGAGAAGTTCCACAGAGGGGAGGATTTCCGAGCAACAGTTCAACGAGTCAACTCGGGTGAGCGTCTTCATCATCTCCGCACCTCCATCACTATCAGGCCAGGCCCATGAGAAAACTCGCATGAGAGTCGACGCCATAACCGACAGAACATTTGTCATATAGGAATTGCCAATATAACGTGTCCAACTAGGGAATGCACTTTTGGCTCCGAGCTTATATACTCCCGGCCGAGTAGAAATCCAAAAAGTAGTAAAATAAATAAAATTACGAAAAAAGTGGCAATAAACATATCCAAGTGTTCTACATATGTTAAATGTTTTGTGATGAAATGATATTTATGGTGCTCTTAAACACCATTTTTTTTAGATCACTGATTTGTTTTTTCGCACATAACGCCACAAGCGCCATTTCATGTCGAAACTTTGCATGTCTGTGGAACACTTATATTGTTGGTTGATAATTTTTTCCAGAATTTTTTTTAAAACGTTTTTATATTTCCTACGTTTTGTTTGAGAATTATTTATATTTCCTACTTGACCACTAGCATATGAGTTCGGGGCCGTGAATTTCCAGGCCAACCACTGGACCACAGCTTTGAAACATTTCACTTAACAGGCTTGTTTTCTGCTTGGACCGGATACGTTCCTGGGGCACACGAACTTCACAGGCCCGTAAGGCCAAAGCCCCCTCAGGCGTCGTCTTGCCCCGACGTTCCGTCCGACCCGAACCAAACCCACACTCACTTTGCTTGACGCGACACGCACTCAACTTTCGCACCGAACAGCAGCCACAGCCCCGGCGTCGAGATGATGCCATACTCCGGCGATCGCCGGTCCTCCCCGCCGACGCAGCCGCACGCGACCCTCTCCTACCTCTCCCCCACAGCAGCTCCCTTCAACGTCACCCGTCCCCGCGACGCCACCACCGATCCGATCCCCAACGCCCCTACTAACCCTAGCCCTTACCCCGAACTCCCCACCGCGCCGTCGCTGTACGACTCCTGGGTCGAGCCCCCGGCGAGCTACATGGATCTGGAGGCCGGAGCGGCTCCGGGATTCAGAGGTCAGCTGACGCCTTCTCCCGTGGCCAGGATCGTGGAATTATGCTGCTTCATTTCTTAGTTTTCATGATGTGTCTTCATGGTGGCGATAGTTGGCTAGGATGCATCTTGGGTTATACCTGATTCTCGATTGATCTGAGATAGGTTCAGGGGGTTGAGGTGCGGGGTGCGGGGTGGGTGGGAGGGGCACGGTACTTGGGATTATGTGATGCGATCAGGAGTGTTGAACTATTGATGGAGTAATTACGCCATCATAGATCGGAAATGTAATAGCCGATTGAGTTAGAGCCTGAACTTTGCGAGGGAGAACAATTAGTTGCGCACATGCATGTATTGGTAAGCTAGTCATGAGCCATGATATTATCTACTCCCTCTGATCCTAAATAAGTATCGGGAGCTGTAGTATTAAGCTGTACGTGATTAGTTTGTTTCCAGCGACATTTATATCGGATCGGAGGGAGTAGATGCATCTCATTGTCATGCTATGAGTGTTATCTGATAATTCTACTGTAGGACGAAATGTTGCAGTATTTTAGTTGTGTACTGTTTTCAAGCCTTGAACTTACGTTGTTAACTGACAACACCAACCAAATGATGCAGGTTTTGCCAATTCTGACGGGTTTCTGGTTTCTGAGAATGCACAAAACGACATGTACACTGGGAATCATTTTGGTACTTCCACACAGCCACTTCCCTTCACACCGAGCAGCTCAGAGTGGATGGAAGAGAAGTATCCTGGAATTTACCAAAGAACGTCAAAGGCCCTCTCGAGTGATTTTGGATCATCAGCTGTCCATCAGCCTTCTGTGTCTCCTAATATGTTTGCTTGCTTAGATAAAAAGTCGTGTTCTACATCTCAGCCTGTGAATCCATATAACCCGTATTCTGCTTATGATAACTACACGTCACATCTTCCATCATGCTCAACATATCCATTGAATTACGACCTGGCCATGCCATCTGTTGCTGCCTCACCTGAAGTATGTGCTACAGCAAAATCACCGTCTCCCACAACAGATGGTCATGCATTGGAAAATGCATTTTCTGCACCATATATGAACCCTTGCAGATTAAATCTTGATTATTTTGATACCTTTCAGAATGAACAGAAAGACCACTTTGGATATCAGACTGCTTATAAACATTATGGTGACTGGAGTAGCTCCGATAATGGTACGAGAATAATGGGAAGCTATCCACTTAGTAGGCGTGGAGCTGGAGAGAACTATCTGTTGGGTGAAGGTTCAGAAACTGGGAGACTTGTGAAACCGGAAACCTATCCACTTAGTCGACATGGAGCTGGAGAGAACTATCTTCTGGATAAGAATTCTGAAACTGGAAGGCATGTGCAGCCTTCATCAGCAGCGAAATCTGGTTTGAAGAACTTACAAGCATCTTGTTCCAAAGTTTCTCCACCAGAACACTCATTTCCTCAACCTTGTGAACTTTTCATCGAGTCACTTGAGGCAAATAACCCAGTTGTTGATTCTCCTTGCTGGAAAGGGACACCAACTGCACATCAGCCATCATTTGGTATTGTGAAAAATGATGAAGCTCCCTATTCTGCTAATGGCTCAGGTGACCTCCACGATTTACACCAAAACAAGAAGCTTTCTGAGTCCAGTGCTAATAATTCTTTGTTACTTCCCAAGCATCATGGTACATCAAATCCTGAGAATGATCCTTGTGTACCTTATTATGTAAATTATCTGTCTGCATTCGGCCTGCCTTCAGGGTGTAACAAATCTGAAGGTCATAATGATAAACAACCATCCATTGCTGGGGATCTTGGTGGTATGGAAAAGTCTAATCACCCTGGTTATGTATCTGTAGACCAAGGCACCGGAAGTGATGAACACGTGTTCTGTCAGACAGGAGACATTTCTGGAACTGTGGTAACACCAGGTCAACAGGGAAGTGTTTTTCTTGTAAAAAACACAAATGAACCCATGTTGTTAGGCAGAAATGTTGGCAGTCATGCTGTTGGTATGAGTGAGGAATCTGGTAAGAAAGTTCCAAGCAATGTTGGTGTAGCTCCAATTGCACAGATTGGGAGTATGACAAAAGAAAGTCTACAAGGAAATACTTGTGCCGATAAAGCTGTGTCAGCATGGGAAGATCTGTACTTGAAAATGCCTATGAACAAAGGTCTGGAGCATTTAACCCATTGCAACACAGGTTTTGACGAGTCGGTGAAGATATCTTCAGACAAAGTCACCTGCAGATCGAAGAGTCAAGAAGAATTAATCAAGTCAATTTATAATTTCTCAGTAATGCTTCTATCTACGTGCAATGGTGGTTATCAGTTAGAGGAATCTGAACATGCACTTGTTCAATCTGTGATACAAAATCTCAGTTCTTTGAGTTCCACGATAAGCAAGGTACGGTTGTATGATACAGAACCACTATTTTCAGTTGCCACAGCTTGATTAAATAATGTTTTTATTTATGTACTCTAAAGTCGCTTTGGATGACTTGTACTACATTCATTGATCTTCTGGTGGTAGATATGATTTCTTATTGTTTACTTTGACCAGTTGTATGTGTTTGCTACCTGATATTAGTTCCATACTCTAATTTGCCTTTTTAGTTTGTGGTTCTAAGAATGACTAAGCTTATATTTTTTGGTAGTAGATATGCCTTTTGGTTCATGATAACTGAGATCTTATCCACCATTGGCTGAAATGTTACATTCATCACGCTTTCCTTCGAACAGTGTTAACCACCACTAATACAACATCCCATCCCATGTCAAGCTGAACATGGTTTGGACTTGGTTGTTAACACCGTCATTCTTATGCCAGCTGTACAAGCCTAACGTCTACTTTTATAATAAGTTGGCAAGTGTACACTTGGATATACTCGAAATTTCTTATTCAGTAAACAAAATAGTATATCTAGTTGGGTTTCTTCCAGTCAATTATGGAAATGGCTGTCAAATTTTCGGTTTTCTTATTTTGGTTCTCTACTTTCTCGTGCAAGGCTTCATCGAGACCCGATGATGTTAATAGCAACTGGTACCAAATGAAGTCAGATAAAACGAAGTGCAGTGACAAGAGTCATCAGCCTGAGAAGCTTGCTGGACTTGATTGGGAGAACATTGGCGCAGATTTCAAAACAGTTATTTTGCAGGTAGTGATTTGTGACTTAAGATTATGTTGGTATGTCCTACCTATCTCCTTGAGCATGTAATTTATGCTATTGCTATCTTCTTGCGGACAGGATCTTGCTAAGCTTCCAGAGGAGAATGTGGTCAGAGATACTAACGATGCACAAATGATGGTATACAAGAATCTATGGATCGAAGCTGAAGCTTCCATGTGTAAACTCAAATATGAGCTGCAACTTGCCCGCATGAAACTTGCAACGAAATACGGCAATCAGCAAACAGGTCAGTACTTGTGTGTGTGTGTGTGTGTGTGTGTGTGTGTGTGTGTGTTGTGTGTGTGTGTCTGTAGCAAGAGATTGCCTTAATTTATCTGGATAGTTCAGAACATTTCCTTACTCCTGTGTGTTAAATAATCTTATAGGTACTGCTACAGCACCTGCTGATTCATCAGGAGAAGCCAAAGCCTCTGACTTGCCCAAACCTGAGAACTCTTTAGGTACTGGAGAAAGCGATGATTCTAGGAAACAACAAAACCTTGTGAAAGAAAGCCACATCTATAAAACGATACTACCTCAGGGAGGTGATGCTGATGTCTTTGCTCGACTGAAAGTTCTGAAGCTCCGTGATGAGAGTATAAATTGCTCTCGTGAGGCCAATAGTGGGCCACAGAATGAAAGAAGCAAGTATAACATGACAGATGTAGATGACACTGTTTTTGATGATGCTGTTGACGCTAGGATAAACTCTTTAGTGGAGGACATCATCAAAGAGCGTACGGAAGCAAGTAGCAGTGAAGGTGACGAGGCTGATGGTGCTACTGCTGCCAGACTTAATGACTTGCCGAGCTGTAACAACAATACAAGCTCATTGGATGAGGGCGCCAACATAGAGCAGCTAGAATCTAGTGGAAGCAATACCCATGGTGCTTTCATGGCTAAGCTTAAAGATTTGATGTCCTGTAGTGATGATACAAGCTCATCAAGTGAGATTAATGCTTGTCATCTCCAAACAGCAAGCGGAAACGAATTCAACCAATTTGGTCAGCTTGAAGATGGCGTTATGGCCAGATTGCAAGTACTGAGAAGGCGTATAGATAACACTAGCAGCGTGGAGGGACAAGAGGTATTCCATGATTTGTGTGATGATTCTGGCATCAGAGCTCTATCTGACGAAGCGGATAGCAAAACCGCGAGCCAGTACGTCGGTTCACTGCTCGAAGAGTGTCATGTTCTCCCAGCCCCAGCGGAACCTGCCAGTGTGCTTTTGCATGACGAGCGGTTAAGCCACTCGCCATCAGAGTGGGAGCATGTGCTGAAGGAGGACTTTTTTCTCCCAGGCAACCCTTTGAAGTGAGAGGCGTCTGCTAGCGTCTTGCTTCAATTCGAAAATCTCTTATGTGTTGTATATATGTTCTTAACTTAAGTAGTACGCGTACCCGAGAGGTTTTGAGATAAGTTGCAGGATGTACCGTCGTAGATGGATCCTAAAACTGAAACTTTATGTAAAAGGGAATAATCTCAACTCATGGCTCAGACGGAGCCTTATGTAAATATATGTTGCCTGCTCTGTATCTGCTTGTATGCTTGAAGGGATCTATTACCACAAAATGCGATCGGGTTGATGCTTGTATGTGTACCATCGGTATATATATCTACCCATTTTGATCATCTTCTGGATTTCTCCAGATGTCCCTTTTCAAGCTGTTACACCATTTAGTTTGTGATCCAGTTTATAACGAAGGATGCCATTTTCCTGGCGATTCTTTCAGTGGTGGCGATGGATGGATAATGATGCAATCAGCAGATACATATATGCGTATATCTTGGTGTGTACTACTGTTTGGATTGGAGGTACCAATCCCCTGTTCCTGGTTCTGCTGCACCTAGCTAGCCCATACAGCATGCATGCAGCACTCCGTGATGTTCAGAAAGAAACCTGCAACTTGGGAGGGAGGGCCAGCCGCCGCCTGTGCCTGGCTAGCTGACTTTGTTCACCTACATCTCTTGGCTACTAGCCTCAGATCCAGAGCATGCATGTGCAGTATTGATGGTGAAACACGCCAAATGAATGACCCCCAAAGTGCTCATCAAGGCTCCAGGCTACTACAAACCTGGCGATTTACTTTCAGTAATTATACGGGCGGGGCTGGCTGGCAGCCGGTGCCGGTGTCGCATGCGGCGCAGCAGATCGATTCGGAGCTAGGAGTATGTGCGAGCGCAGGAGCAAGGGGGTAGTACGACTTTATTTACGCAGTCGGTCAGTGGGCCGCATGCAGGGTTAATCCGAGATCTACTCCATGGAAGCAGAAGCTGCTGCAGATTGGCAATGAATTTTATCGATCGGGCTAAAGCTGCCGGTGCCAGCGCCAGGCCACCGTAGCTGCTGATCCTCCAAGCTAGTAGTAGTACAGCAGGCAGTACGTATACGCTGCACTGCATCTGTACTGCGTACTGAGTGAGTCTGAGCCCCCATCGCCTTTTCAATTTTGGCTCCCTTGGCGTGCACAGCTATAGAAGGCAGCGTGCTAGACGACCCGGGCCGTCCGGTCGACCGGAGTTCAAACCCTGCTTGCACACATTTGATTTTCGGCGTGCACATTTATTCATCTCGACGAGGACTGATGAGATTATGGCACGCGGTTAGGTCAACTCAACACGCCGATCCAAACGAAGCTGTTTTTGTCAGTTTTTTATCCGTTTGGTCGGCAAACTGATAGTGGTCCGTCCCCGTCCGGTCATTTTTTGCCACTGCATTCAACAGGCCGACCCATTTGGTCCGTCCCTGTCTTTTTTTAGACAATAGATTTCATCCAAATTGAATAAATAACATAGTTAATCGAATAAATTATTAATCAAATAGTTTTACAACCGAATTAAACAAAATAAATAATTTAGTACAATCAAATTGATCAAGAATGGAGCAAATCAGACCAAATAGGTCGCCGCGTTGACCACTGTTGCGCGCGGCACGATGTGTTTAACCCAGTTGCAACGAAGAAAACTCTCAGTTCACGGCCATCGATCGCAGTGTGCAGGCTAATTAGTTATTCAGATTCGATCTCACTGGTTGCTCGCGATTGATTGACAGCACACTTGTTCTGCGAATCGGATCACCAGTCAGCTCAAGTCACTTGCGTTTATATATTATAATCGCGGAATCTCGTTCCAGGGTTGGGTATATCCTGTCATGCGTGCCACCGATGACAGATCGGCCACGTGGCGCTTTGAGGTGGCATCTTGATCTGGTCCCACATGGCAGCGGCGAACCTGCGATCTTGATCTGCGTGTTGTGTACACGGTACGCCGTCCACTGCAGTACTGTACCGTGTGTACAGGGTGGGGAAGGGAGAGATGAGCCGCAGAGGAGGCAGGCAGGCAGGGTGTGCAGCAATGCAGAAAGCGAACCAACGGTTTTGGCAGGCGCGTGGGTCACGGCCCGCTGGGGCCCACATGCGCATGCAGATCTACGGATTTGGCACTTTGTCGTCCAAATTTTTTTTTGGGGTCATCTTAGTTCTTATCACTAGGAGAAGAGAAAAAACAGTCTGTGGTATCCCAGTGTGCTCCTGTTGATTTTTTTTGTACCTACGTACGCAGTAGATATGAATTCAGTGTCACCGTTTGGTGCCATTACTTTGTACACATCATTGCTGTCCCGGCTTGCTAGAAAGTCGCATATTGTGTTGGTTTCTCAAAACACAAATAATATTACTAGGTTCGTATTTAAAGTTTTTTTTTACTTCCTCTGTCTTAAAAAGGATGTCACAGATTTGTCCAAATTTGAATGTATGCAGACACTATTTAGTATATAGATACATCCAAATTTTGACAAATTTGTGACATCCTTCTTGGGACGGAGGGAGTAATTTAATCCATGGTAGGGTGGCTACAAGGGCGGTTGTAACATGTATCCCATCCCACCAAGGATCGAACCCCGGGTCTAATGCCCTGTCTTCCATATATTGAAGCTCCACAACCTAGGTTGTGGCGATCCATGATGATGCTATGATATGTCATGTTACACGGATGGTGTACACGATGCTTATGGATACTCGTTGCTGAGTGGTCTAGGGCATGACACATATCTAGGAAGTGCCCCCCCCCCCCCCCCCCCTCTAACATGCATAATTTTTAGGCCCGCTCGTTTCTCTGCCAAAAGCCCCTCTAAATTTTGCATTCTAGTATTTCAACCATCCGTAACAATTAGCAAGAGGGATAAATCTTTCAGCGGCCCCCTCATAAGATTTTCCTTCCTCCGCCCATGTCTGCAAGCATACAAACATCTATTTGTGTTCGACAGTTTCAAGGTTAGAAGAACCTTCTCGCGGCTCTGTGTTGTAGAGGGAAGTGATTGATGTCACTGTTAGTTGTTTCATGTCTTGGATTTGTTTATTTAATAATTTGGTTCTTTGCATACTCGATGTCTCGAATTGCTTTTGATATTAAGTTGTTTGAGAGACCGAGTGTCTTTATATTAATGTGTTTCCCATTATTGAATAAGGTATAGCCATTTTGTGATCGTATGCACGTGGCTGTATGTGTGCATGTGTACACACAAGCATGTGTAAAAAGGGTACTTTAACAATATCCTGATTTCATAATCACCCCAAATAATTGTTGCTTCTCGAGGGAGATTGACTTTTCTTCACTTAGTTGCATGTGGTAAAATATATTATGTATATATATCACTTATACATTTTGTAAGTAATATCAGATAATTTTATTCATGTTATTTTAATGGAAAATGGTGGTTCTATTAATCAACATCTCCACATACCTTACAAAAAAATAGAGTAACTAATTCAAACAGAAATAGCTCATCCACAACAAACTAACTTAACCACTAACTTTAAAATCTAAGAAGAAGATATATATCTTTATATTTTCGTATCTAAAGTGCAATGACGACATGATACAATCAGTTATATACTCTTCATCCGTAGCAAAGTGCACATATTTTGCGAGTAATATATTATTTGCGTGGTGCATTAATTAATATGACCTAGCAAAATAATTAAGGCAGGTGAACCGTCGGCTGGTCATGATGGCATTTCATTTGAATGGACCAAGTTAGAGAAACATATCAAAAGGAACCAATCAAGTTAGACTCGCATACATAATAGTGCTAAAAACATTAATGCATAAGACAGTGCCATCTCATCTGAATTGAATGATATTTGGCAAAGCATAATAGGATTTGTTCAACAAATACCCTGGGGAGAGGTCCCCTAGCTATTAGCTACCTTTCACATTGCAAGGGTCCATCACACTCAGGTCACCATTGGCTAGGTATCCTCACTGCAGAGGGACCATCTAAGTATAATTCCTTCTTAATTGAAAAATCCCTCAGTTATTTGTCGCAAAATCCAAGCAACATATATATTTGTTGCCATCTTAATTAGGGCACATTTACACAACTAGCTAGATTACTGATATATTCAGACCAGGCTTAGTTTTTACGCAAGATAATTTCATTTAGGAATTGCTGAATGACTTACAACTGCTGGTAGAATCTTGAGGCATGTAAGATTTGCAACTAGTTAAGCCAGTCAAAGCACAACTTAACCAGCCATGCCCCATGCATGTATCTGCCTTTCATATCATATAAGGTTGTATATGTATTAATTAAGCATGTCCATCCGCATACATGATGTTTTTAATAAGCTACAGAGTACTCCACTTAGCAACTAGTGTACATATATACACTCTAGCAGTCTAGCTAGCAATATGACCCAATCGATCCCAAAGGGGCCTTGGTGATGTTGAGAGCATCTCCACCGGGGCTGCCTAAATTGTGTCCAGCACCACCCGTTTGTAGACCCAATTGCGGGGTGCCGGACACATGTCCGGCGTTTTTTTTTTTTTGCGCCTCCCACACCGGCACCCCCTAAACGGCCGGACCCCAATTGATCAACATTTGTAAAAAAGAAGGCGATTTCATTGCGATCCGACGATTTCATTTGCAAAAGAGGCGATACAACTTAAAATTTAAACTAAAACTACCTAAAAATACCTAAACTAGTACTCTAGAACATGCCGGGCGGAGGTGACGTGCTAGGGCCAGCCTCGTCGTCGTTCGCCCCCTCGTCGAAAGAGGGGGAGGCAGGCATGTTGAGGCTGCCAGCATGTGCACGCAAGCGCCTCGCCTGCCTGGCCGCCCTGGCCTCTAGCATCTGCCGATGGCGCTCCGCCGCTTGAGTGCGCTCCCGTGCACAGCGGCACCTCTGCGCGCGCCCCAAGCTCTCCGCGGCCCGCAGGTCCTGCTCCACGCGCGCCGCGAGCTCTGCCTCCGCCGCCTGCTCCGCTCGCAGCTCTCTCGCCGCAAGTTCCCGCTCCTCCGCCACGTCCTGCCTCGCCGCCTCCCGGCTCAGCCTCTCCAGCTCCTGCGCTTGGGCGGCCCGGTAGAAGGCGTCTGCCTGCAGGCGGCTGTTGGCGATCGCCCTCGCCGTGTTCGCCTCCTCGTGCGCCGCCCACTCGGCTTCGCAGAAGGAGCGGGCGTACTCGTCCTGGACGAGTGTCTCGAGCGACATATCCACGGCGCGCGCCTCCGCCGCGTCGTTCGCGGCCATGGCGAACTCCCGGAATCGGCAGCGCCCCTCCTCCTCGCGCGCCGTGACGAAGGACAAGAACGCCGCGTGCTGGTCCAGGCAGATGGGTGGCTCGTGCATCTGCTCGCGCGCCACCACATCCTCTAGCACCGACACCGGCACAGGCGCCTCCCCCTCCTCCTCCTCCGCCACCTCCTCCTCCTCATCCTCCTCCTCCTCCTCCAGCTCCTCCTCCTCCGGCTCCTCCTCCCACTCGAAGTCGAGGGCCTCGTCGTCCTCTGCCGGCGGCGGCGGAGGAGGGTTTCCCCCCTCCAGAGGGTAACAGCGGCGCGCGGTTTGGGTGATGGTGACCCATGCGGTCTGTAGCTTGCGCGTCATGGTGGTGGCGGTCTGGGTGTTTATCTACGGCGAGGTGAGAAGCATGGTGAGAAGCGGGGGGACGGCGATGTTCTTTTTATAGCGCCGGGAAGCGGCGGGAAAGGATGGGCGCGAAGCGGCGGGAAAGGATGGCGGGAAATGGTGGCGCGCGCGGGAAGGGACGGTTGGCCGGTGAGGCGACGTGCTGGTTTAATGCCGGCGATACGTCTCCGCCACGTCGGCTGCAGCGCCGCTTCGTAAGGCTGCCCCGCCATTAAACCCTCGAAGGGACGGGTGTGAGGATGACAGGCGGGTCTATCCTGTCACTGGAGATGCCCGGACAGTGTCCGGCACCGCGAAGGCAGCCCCCAACTTTGGAGGCCCTGTTGGCGGTGCCGGACAGTTTTTGGGCCGGACAAAGCCTTTGCGACCCCCCGGTGTGACATGTTTTTCTGTCCGGGACCCTAATTGAGCTTTAGGTGCCCTATTGCGACCCTCCGTTGGAGATGCTCTGAGGGCACATAATTGGTGGTCCATGCATGGCATGCATATGCATATACATGCATGCCCTAGAAAACAACAGAAATATATATGCAATAGAGAGCGAGAGAGCAGCTTTAAGCATGGCAGGGGCAATACTAATCAATATATTGTCCATGCGTGGCGCCATAACGCATGTGCACTGTACCATACCATACCATCCACCCTTCTTCACTCGCTCCGGCCGGCCGGCCCTCCACCGGTCGCATTCCATCTCAAAGTGGTCCGGTCCCCTCGCCCTCCTCCTCCTACCTCCATTACGGCATAGTCATAGCTCTCCCCCCACCACCACCGCCCGATGAAGGTGAGGTATCGTATCACGACGACGGCACGCGTCACGGGGACCCTGTACGTGCCGTAGACGTGCCTCAGGGGAGGCGAGATCAGGAGAGGGATCAGTTGATGGCGAGGCATCATGCATAGATAGATGATGCTTGCACTCCTATACATATGTAAAGACTAAAGAGAGAAAGGTGCTGGCTCCGTGTAGCTACCCCCTGCTAGTACTTGAGGGTATTAGATGCCATGCCGATCTCTTGATTGATGATGCTTGCACGATCACCTATATATACCTCAGCTTCTTGTTAAAAGGTTTTCATCGATCGATCTGCAGTAGACGGGGGTGCACATAATACTTAGGGCGTGCACTAGGGTATAGGTAGGTGGATACGTAGGGTATGGGCCTCTGAATTTTGCATGGGACCTCTTTGCATTATGGAGAAAGCAGCTAGACACAACTGATCGATCGATCGGTCAGGCATGTGTAGGAAGAGTACCAAAACTATATATGTCTACGGTTTCCACGATGTGCCCCTCATGACGTGCACAAGTGATGTGATGCTTGGAACAATCGTTTCAAAGGCAATCGTACAATTATACATGTCAAATAGACGGCCGGCAGATACATGATGTGCCCCGGAAGCATTGCAAGCAATCATGCACATGCCATGCATTATTATTTACTAATTTGCTTTGTCCTATTATTGCTAGCCTGAACAACATATGTATAAGGTCATTGCTGCATGCTGTACGAGAGCAAGGCTAGCAACCCTAGCTATTAGTAAGCTGAAGAGCTTTTACCAGTTGCATGTGACTAGACTAGGCATGCACAATTGCATATGCATTGACATTTGCAAATAAGATGAGACACCATGGAGGCAGATGCCTACCCCCAAGTCCTCCTTCTGGCCCTGCAGTGGAATGGAAAAGAGAGGAAGATTATTCAGGCAATCAGGCAGGCTACCTACACAACCCTCTCCGGCCTGCGTCTCTCTGATCCCTCTTCTCTTCTCTCCCTGCAGGGAGGCTCCGTGCAGCTTCTCATCTCATGACACTGGCTATAAAGAGCTAGGATGCCTTCCCTTTCATTAATATCCACCTGCATCTAGCTTTCTCTGCAACTGCTGCAAGGCTTGTTACTACTACATGCAAACAATTCTATGCAACACAACAGGCCATATATATCGACATCTCTGTGCCATCTTTAGCTGCCTCCCTCTTCACTCTCCTCCCACATTTAACCATTTGCATGTTTATGCCTACCCATTATGATTGCAGGATGCTGGCGGCCTAGAGATGACAGCATGTGGTTCTGGCTTGCATGCTCAGTGTGTCTAAATGTACTTCCTTTCCCTATTTGTGCCTAGCCAAGCTAGGGCGTGTGCAGACCAACGTATATGTATGTCAGCTTAGAGTAGATCATACATTTAAATGATATCAGTGTTTTTTTTTCTTGGCGGAGATTTCCGGTCGTAAGCACATATGTCTCTGCCCCCCGATAAATGTTGCTACCAGTAAAAAAATCGGATAAATTTGAATTTGTACACTGAAAATATGAATAAATAAAACACGAGGCATGCTTTGGCGTGGAGGTAGGTGTTATTTAGGCGTGGGGCCCTTGACGTTTAAGATTAAAACTACGAGGAGGGGATTAGAACCCGTGAACTGCCGATAGAAGCAAAACATACTGACCGAAATGCCATGCTATTGTGTGGCACAGTTAGGGTAGCATTTGTATAGTTTCAGTCTAAAATTTTGAATTTGAAATTTGTTTGTATTAATTCAGATTGGTATTTACCAGTAACTGTCGGGATCGACCCGTGCCCTCGTAAAAAGTTCTAATAGTGGAAATAAAGCCTTCAATGTCACATGTTAAGCGTTTCGCTAGGTAGCCGTTACATGTTTACCCCACAAGAATCTTGTAAACAGGGTGCTCAACTATGTTCCTCCGTCCCAACTGGCACTACAAGTACACAAGAAAGTTAGAAATTCTGTCGTGTCTTTTGTTTGAAATGACAAGATGCACATGTGTGCCGAATATGGCCAAATTATAAAAGAATATGTCATGGATATCCTTTTGATGCAAGATTTGCCTTTCCTTGATATCGAACATAATGCATAAGAGGATAGTTTTATTATTTCAATGAATTTTTCTTTTCAAAAAAGAAAATTAAAATGACATGCCACGTGACCCACACCAGAGTATCCCCCTTCGCCTAAACCCCTAAAAGAAGATTTGTAAGGTGGGGCCTTGGCTTGGCCATAACGCCGGGTGCACATGCAGACGACCTACTCAGATGTGGGAGGGGGGGGGGGGGGGGCTTGGATTCAACTAGAAGGAGCGAAGTTGGAGCCGCGAAGCATTTTGTCTTAGTTTCTTGCTATATTTGATAGATTTTCATTATTTTGCCTAACAAAAAAAATGTAATAGTCAAAGAAGAATAGGGGAGTGACAGGTTAGAGAGTCATCATGTACAGTGAACAAGCACACATAAGACTTTGCAACATAGAAGAAGCGGAAACAGATAGAAGTCAGTTTGACAAGGATTGATTTGTCAAAGGGATATCACTCTTGTTGACTTTGTTAATGCATATGCACATGGAAGACTTGTAGTTCAACGGTGTTGCATGTTCCATATGCTCCCGGCAAGTTGGTGAATCGATCAATTCAATGATTTTGCAAATTGATTTTGTCAGTTACAAATGGATAGATGTTGACATGGCAAGTTGATGCGCATGCGCGTTCACGCGTGCAGCTGCACCTCTTATGTTTCCTGATCTTCATGGCGGTCAATTACAGGGCACTCATGGATCCAATGTCTTCAAAACATCACTATTACGGGTGCTGATCAAATCGTCGATATTGATATACTCCTCCGATTCATAAAAAGTGTTGCCCATGTAGTACAAAGTTTGTACTAACTTAATACAAAATGAACGACACTTTTTATGGATCAGAGGGAGTATTTTTTTTCTAAGAAACGACTGTAGAGAGGCAAAAACTGAGAGTTGGGGGTAGCTAGGGTGTATAAACTATACTGTAGCTGCACTGCAATGTAATGCTCCCAGGAACTCTTCTGTAAAACTTCAGAGACATGCATGGCTAAAGACTAGGGCTTGATTTAACATTGCCAGCTGGTCAACCTACCATGCATCGATCTTCTATATGAACTCCGTAGTACAAGTAATTGAAGAAAAGTATATCTTGCCAGCAGTCATCGTGTATGAATCATCTCACAAATTTGCAGTTGCAGAACACCGGCCTTGGAGTAGTACCACTTTTCATCAGAAAGCAAGGATTACGATCCAGTAGTACACGTACTATAGTATCTGCAATAATATATCGTCCTAGATTACGGAGAACAATAGTTCATCACAAATGCGGTACAGTTGCACAACAGTGTTCATAATTGTGCCAGGAGAGAGGCAGAAGCTCAGCTTGCTTACCTTGTACCAGTACTCCACTATAGATCTGCTCAGAATTAGTTATTGCCACAATCAATCTTCCGAATAACCAGCGATAAATTTTGCACTCTTCCTCCCAGAAAAAAAAAACCCTACCTGTCAGACAAATATATTCACCAACATTTCTGCAGAATTCAGCGGTCTTGTGACAAGTGGGTCCCAGGGAAGGGCATCAGTTGCTTTATACGAGTAAAAGAGAAAAAGAATAGTACGTGCTCTTCTCTTTGCTAAATCGGCATGCTACATGCCACTTGAGAATTTAGATACCCTTTTTACCTAAAAAAAAAAAGAAGATACCCATGCGTGCATGCAAAATGCAATGCGCACACCATGCCGTCCAATGGTCAACAAAGTGCTAGCTCAACCGATCCGCAGCAAGGAGATGGCGGCCGGCTGGTCCCAAATTACGGTCACTTGGGATATCTTTGGGATCAACTTGAGGTTGTTTGAGAAATGGATATGTTGGACAAAAAAAATTACAAGTCTCCGGATACAAATAAAGTCTTGAATGTAAAGAAAAGGTCTTGGGCATGCTCGCGTCCGCTAAAGTCACAACCAAGTGAGATGGGGAGAAGCTAGGGTGTTTTTCTACTTAGGTGGCCCTAGTGGGAATGGACCTAGCTACACCACTACTTGGGATGCATACCCTCATGCTAGCTAGTCGAAACCATCGACACAAAGGAGTACATGAATGTAATTGAGGAGTCTCTTGTGGCCATATAGTGTGTAACCTTGTTAATTTAGGATCTTCATGCATGTTTGTTTTAGAAAAAAACACACTCGAAATTAGTAAAGCAAGGGCAAAGTGATGCACCAAAACGTTAAAGGCGGAAAATAGTGTGAGCACGGCCACCAGCTGGGCGAGGGCACACAGGAAAGTTAAACAACCTCGTTCCATCTGATCATAGACCCTTTTCGAAAAGAAATAAGATCTGATCATAGGCCGGACCTCGAAACAAGTGGACACGTAGTTAGTAGCTTTGCTAGGACCATATACATTTTAAGATACCTACACACTCAACCGTAAGTAAAGTACAAGTTGTCGTAATTTAACTTTTCTGGGTCATAAACTTGGACGCTACAACCAAAGCTAGATGTAAAAAAAAACATTTTGGGTCGTAATTTAACTTTTTTTTTTTTGAACTCATTATACCAATGCAAACGAAAAAAGGAAAAGGAAAAGAGACGAGCGGCCGGGAGGGGCTCCGCGAGAGACGCTCGCGAGAAAACTTCTCCGCTCCGCTCCCGTGCGGCGGCCGCCGGGCCGCACCGGAGCGTTCACCTCCTCCCGCTAGAGCCCTCTTCCCCGCCCCCTCTCCCTTCCGCCGCCGCCGGCGACGACGCCAGGGCAAAGCCCGGGCTGCATGGCGGCGGCGGCCCTTTGTCCTCGAACGCCCAAGATCCCCGGAGGCGGCGCCCTTCCCTGTGATCTCCGGTGATGTTGGCGCTGCAGCGGCGGCCGGCGCGCGTCGGCGACAGATCCGCACGTGGCGGGCTGGTTACAGGCGGCGGTGAGTCACTTGATCTGGGGCCATGTCCCGAGATCGGCGGCCTTCATCCAACCCTGCTGCCATTCTCGATGTCGGCTGGTGACGTCGCGCGGAGGCGGGAGGCCCTCCGGGTCTGCTCCGCATCATGAGGACGCCTAGGGCAGAGGCCCTGGGCTTGGCGGTGGTCTCTTCCTTCGCCGGAGGTGGCCGGCCGGGATCTGCCAGATGGTGTTGGTCCTAGGATTTCTCTTGTGCCAAGATGAAGATCTGCCAGATGCCTTTCTCATTGATCTGGCTAGACGGTCGTGTTCCGGAAGGCTCCGCTAGCGGACTCCATTGGGCGTCTTATGCCTGGAGATTGCTGGATCGGATGGTATTCGGTCGTGCGCACCCATGTTTTACTCTGACCGTTTGGTTTCAGAGGGAGCGCTTCGAAGCTCTGCTGGCTGTTAATTTCATGGAGCACGCTTTCTCGTTCCATGGTGCTGGCGGAGAATGACGTGGAAGGCGAGATCTGAGGACTAGCAATGGTGGTTCGAATCTTTCTGGCGATGAGGAATTGGCTTGGTGTTTCATGACTTGGAGCAGCGGCATGTAAGTGGGGGCGACAACATACGTGAAGTCCAAAGTCCTACCTTTCAGGGTGAAAATCCAAGGTCTGGCCTTAATTGGTTGTGCCTGACAGTGGTCTTGTTGGAGACATTGTTTTGAGAGTGAGGACTATATTCAGGGTGAAAACCCAAGGTCTGGCCTTAATTGGCTGTGCCTGGCACTGTTCTTCTTGAAGGCGTTGCTTTTGAAGAATTGGACTCCAGGTGTTGTTTTGGTGGTGGTTGTGCGGCTGCTGCAAGGACTGTAACTCCGTAGCGGGACTTTTCTTTTTTATTTCTTCTTCTTTTTGGCTTTCGGCTGTGTGCATCCGTAATGGCTCTGGTTATTGCGTTGTTGCAGAGGCTGGGTGTAATTTGTATCCCCACGATATTAATATACACTCTTTATCTAAAAAAAAAACCAATGCAAACAAGAGTAGAGAAGACCTTTCACCACTCTAATTAAGAGAAACTCCAGCCGGCCCTCCTAGAGCCCCCCAAGACCACTTTCTTTCCGTCGGCGGGTCATTTTTCTCCCAGTCACCCCCCCCCCCCCCCCCGGTCTCGTTTTTTGGTGGTTTTGGCCCAAAAGTCATTCGACATTCCCAGGCCGAACCCATCGCACCGGGTTTCGTCTGGGGGCACTAACGGAAGGGAAAAGCCGCGTGGGCCAGCTCTGTCAGCGAGACAACGCACATTCCCCACCCAGATTCGCCCCATTTCCATTTTCTCTCCTCCGCCGTCGGCACCACCTCCTCCCCTACTCCGCGAACACACCGTTAGAATAAGGCACAACCCGCCCACCGCGATGGCACGCCGCACCTAGTCCTCCATCTCCATCTCGCTGCTGCCCGAGTTTTCGCGGTGAATCAGCGTCGCGATCAAGCTTCGCGCCCACCCTGCCCACGAGGTGTTCGGCGTTTTGCCAGTGATGAACTCCAATGACGAGGAGATGCTCGCCGCTCTGATGGAAGAGGAAGCCGACGCCACCACCGCTGACGACGAAGAGCACTTGCTGATGCTCGCCTGTCTGGCCGGTCTGTACGCCACTGGTGCACAGCCGAAGCGCGGTGGCTCGGCACCAGGACCCGCAAGAGCAAGCCGAGGCAGCGGGCGGAGGGCTATTGCATTCTGTACGCCGACTACTTCGCCGACGATCCATTGCACGGCGAGAAGGTATTTCGACGCCGTTTCAGGATGAACCAGAATCTTTTCCTCAGGATTGTGCATGGTGTCCGAGAGTTCGACATCTACTTCATTTGCAAGAAGGATTGCACCAGCATGGTTGGATTTTCCTCGCTCTAGAAGTGCACGGCCGCTTTGAGACTGCTTGCATACGGAGCTCCAGCTGATTCGCAGGATGACTATCTGCGCATGGACGAGTCCACCCTCATTGAGTGTTTCTACAAGTTCTGCAGACTGTAGTGGCAATGTTTGGACCAGAATACTTGTGATCATCCACTGCGGAAGACATTGCTTGGATCGTAGCCGAGAATGAAGCAAGAGGATTTCCTGGAATGCTTGGAAGCATCGATTGCATGCATTAGATATGAAAAAACTGTCCATTTGCATGGCAGGGGACGTACATAGGCCATAAAGGAGCTTGCAGTGTGATACTTGTGGCAGTGGCTACCACTAGTGGAAAACGCCTCACTAGTCCCGGGTCGTGAGGGCCTCTAGTCCCGGATCTGCACCCGGGACTGTGGAAGCGGGACTAGAGGCCCCCCCTCTAGTCCCGGGTCAGTTACGACCCGGGACAAAAGGCCCCCCCACGTGGTCCATTCTTGCGCGCCTGGTCGAGGACCTCTAGTCCCGGTTCATAATACGAACCGGGACTAGAGTTCTTCCCCGTGGCAGCCTCTGGCTCACCCTTTTTGTTTTCCCGCCAAATCTCAAATTTAAAACTAATTAATTAGAAAACAGAATAATACATATAGCATATCAAAATGTTCATAAAAGAAATATCTATCTGATAAAAATATAATTTGTTCTTTATGATAATTAAGAATTTTAATTACAGCGAGATCACAACCGGGGCAAAAGCCCGTATAGCTATTCGATTACATGGAGATCATAACCGGGACTAGCGCCTCTTGTTGACATTGTATTTTCCCTCAGGGTTTATGACGTGGTTCACCAAAAATCCCGCAATTTCCTCTTGAAGCGGTATGAAGCGCTCCTTTGGTTGCAGTTTACTCCGCATTTTATCCAACTATAAAAGAAGGAGATCAATATGAATATCAATCATCATAATAATTATGAATGACACTCAACAATGGTAATAAAATAAAATTTTGAATATATTTGTTCACGTACCTCTATAAATTTTGATGGATTCCGCTCACTGACCTCCCCGCGAATCCACTCGCAAACGAAGAATCCACACAAATTGGATGACGATGGCTGCCTCTCGCACTTTACGAGAATAGAATTCAATAAAATAATAATCAAGCATGATATAATGGTATTGAAATTAGAATTAAAGAGATGCGCGGACCTAGCTCGTACTACTTACCTTGACTTTATGAAACGAAAGCTCTTTTTGAAAATCACCAGTTGTCCTCTCGGTGAAAGCTTTCCAAATCCTGCCCGGCAAAAAAAATGAATAAATGAGTTATTAGTTACTTGATATCTCAGGAAATGAACAAAAGAGACCGATATAGTGCGATAATGATTGAAATTACTTTTGGAGCACATCTTTAATGATTTGGTACTTCTCTTCGGCTGTATCCAATGAGTCGTGGAGTTCAACTCTTCCAGAGTCAACTTCAATGATTA
The DNA here is from genome assembly GCA_012064385.1 of Puccinellia tenuiflora. Lineage (NCBI taxonomy): Eukaryota > Viridiplantae > Streptophyta > Magnoliopsida > Poales > Poaceae > Puccinellia > Puccinellia tenuiflora. The sequence continues at coordinate 46,373 of QRDG01001217.1, read as the reverse complement.
GCAGAATGTAATAGAAGTTGCGGACACGTTTATATACGTCGGTAACTCATCAGTTGCAACTAATTACATTCGAGTAAGAAAAAATCAATGTGTGCAAGACAGTAACAGTCTTACCTGGAGTTGTAAGGAAACAATATCTTCTTTTTGTAATGTTACCTTTGTATGAACCTTAGCAAGTTCCTCTCCGTTTCCTGAGGGAATTGTAGTAGCAATTTTTCATTAATTCGTACTGGGTCAACGAACCCAAAGTCAAATATTCTTTGTACGTCACATTCATGACTCTTCATTCTGCATAAATAGCGTAGTGAGCATAATTATAGGCAATAAACGAGATGTGCTACAGACTTTATTATGGAAACAAATGAATTGAATCACTTACAGACAATAGGTACTAATGATACTCAAGTCGAGGGCATCAAGCTTGTATAACTGATAGAGTTCTTCAAAATCAATCGTCATCTCGTCTTTACCAATGAAATGGTCTTCTGTAATTTTCACAGGGATCATTCTTCGGTCTTCCTTTACGACTTCCAAGTACCAGTCATGCAGTATTCGCATTTGTGTTGTAGACGATTGATCTGATTAGGTGGCACCAGCGACTTCCCGTATATCCATGGCCATACTCTTTCCAACATAGTCCCCATATCTCCGCCGTCTATTCCCGCTTCCAGTTGAGTAAGAGAAATACCAGCGTCTGCAACAAATACCGCCCTCATATGGGCTGGTACAGCTTCAATGTCCGCCACCAAGCCCTGATTAGTGGGTAACACCTTGAGCGGGGAGATCGACTGTTTTGCCTGTTGTCCGAGCTGGGCAACGTCTCTTTTCCCGCTGGCACTACTACTTTTCTTTGGGCGGGCGCTAACTTTCCTCATACATCGCAAATAGTCATCAGCCTTATTTATCTCAGATTGCGATGGATGTTGAAGAAAGTCCTTAGCCCACTTTTTTGCTTCCAGGGTAAATGTTTGATTTTCCTCGGGCTTTTTTTGGTGCAAACTGTCTTTTCACCTCGGCGTCCATGATCACGGCGTTTTCCTCAGGAGTCCGGTCGTAAGCTTGGACGGAGGAGCCGGCGGTACTTTTGGGAGGGGCTCCTGTCAGGGTTCGTGTCGGTTACCCATCGAAAACGAAGGGGTGCGCTTCCTCTTTTGGCTCTGATCCTTAGTGAGCGGAGGCGGCGGACTCGGCTGAGGAGTCGGGTGATGCGGCGGCGAAGATCGAGATGGACTCGTGTTGTGGTGGTCATCCCTCTCGTCATCATGTGGACTTGGAGGTGGCGAATGGCGACTCGGTGGAGACGATGGTGGCCTTGGCGCCGAGCCAGGATGCACGATGTATTTCTTGCGCCATAGAATGATACCACCCCCGACGTCTCCCAGTGTCCTCTCATCATCAGCTCCAGGAATTTCAAGCTCCATTGATTCATATCCGGGTAGAACTTGATCCACGCCGACACGACCATAGCCATCTGGAATCGCATTGCAATGCCACCGTGCTGTAGATTCACAAGTTAAAGCATATCCGTCCGCCACCTTGAAGGATAAGTTCCTCACTCCCACATGTAGCTCACAACTTGTCTTCTCCCTGATATCATCCACGGGGTAGCGATCCATCGGTGCCTGATGAGCATCGACCGCCGTGGAAGCCACTGAGCTTCTCCGCTGAGATGGGCCGGCTTCATGACTATCTTGCTGCAGCTGATGAGTTGGCCTTTGCTCGCGCAATTCCTCTATTTGCATTTGTTGGTGCTTTACTGATAGTAAGTATTTCCTTGTTCTGTTTTTCCAGGTTGTTCAACGGGCTTCCTCCTCCTGCTCCCTCCTCTTCTTTGCTCTCGCTCGGCTTCTATAAGATTGACGGTCCTCGGGAAACCCAAGACTCCACAGCACATCTAGGTCCAAAGCCTCGTGTTCTTCCCGGTTTTTCAGGATTCTCGAGGGCCTTTGTTAGCTCGTCCCACTCTCTCTCGGGAATAAACTTTCCCGATTGAACCTCGGCGATTGCTTCAAAAAGAGCTTTCTGGGGTATAGAATTTTTTTTCTTTTCATCATATTTTAACTCTCCTGTTTCCATGTCATACTCCACCCCATGCCCAAGTAAGAAATTTCTTGCCCTATGGGGCAATGAATCTCCAGCTGGAATGATCCCTCTTTCGCGCATGGCGGCCTCAGTTTGATCCCACTTAGGCTCGGCAGATCTATAGCCACCTGTCCCCATCTTATGGTGATATTTATTTTTCTTTGCATTTTCCTTATTCTTTTCCGACCTTTGCCTCGCTAGTTCCGAATTCTTGTACTCCAGAAATGAGTCCCAGTGAGGCCGCTGCCTCTCAAGTGTGCCAGTGAAATCTGGAGCTTTTTTATCTTTGACATACGCACGGTATAATCTCTTCTTGTACTTATTGAATTGTTCAGCCATCTTCTTAAGAGCGAAATGCTTGACTGCTTTCCTCATGGCTATTGTCTTTGCTTCGTCATCTTCGAAGACCGGTAGGGTGAAATGTGCAATTAGCTTGTCCCAAAGATCATCTTTCGATTTGTCTTCAACATAATTAACTCCCTCTAGCTTCTTTGGCTTATGCCATTCCTGAACGCTGATCACGACGTTGTCCCTAACAACAACTCCTCATTGATGCATAAACTTATTTGCGTTCATCTTGGGAAGCAACGGTTGGCCATGTGAAGAGACGACCTCGATTATGAGATGCTCATCTTTGTCCATCCCTTTCGCATGGCCTCGTTTACTTTTAACAGATTTGGTCGATGCGGAGGTCTAAATTAAGAAACATTCGTTAATACATGTATATACAATTCTATTATTGCATCTAATCAACAGATACTTAATATACCTCGCCAGACGGCGGATATCCACCAGTTTCCGAGTCGTCATCGCACTCATGGCTCGTTTGCGCTTCGTTTTCCACCTCCATTCCCTGGCCGGACTCGTTCAAAAATGGTGAGCCTTCTTCTGCTCCATCGACCTCGGATTGCCGTACGATGGCAAAAAAGTCCTCTTCATTGTCTCTGCTGTTGAAATGATCCATTGCTTAACTATTACATAAGTAAGATAAAGCAATGTTAGCATTAGCTGAGAACAATAAACTAAAAACACCTAAGTCAAAATTTCTATTTGTACACTAAAAAAGTAATACTACAAAAGTAATACTAAAAAAGTAATACTAAAAAATTAGGTTAAAAAAGTAATACTAAGAATTGAGAAAGATTTCAGGAATTGTCAAATTAGAAACCCCTAATGGAATCTTTCCCAATTTTCTAACCCAATTTTCTGCTAACACTAATTTTTTAACCCAATTTTTGCTAACACTATTTTTTGCTAACGTTTGTTAACACTAGTTTTGTAACCCAATTTTCTGGTAACACTAATTTTTTCTAACAAATAGTAACTACAATTTAAAATTCATAGCTAATAGCCTAATAATTTATCTTCTAACAAATTACTTCACACAATTTTTTTCTAACAAATTACTTATAACAAATTATAGATAACATCTATAGAATTATAGATAACATTTATCTTCTAACAAATTACTTCTAACAAATTTTTTCTAACAAATTACTTCTAACAAATTGTTGATAACATTTATAGAATTCCTAGCTAATAGCCTAATAGCCTAATAATTTATCTTCTAACAAATTACTTCACACAATTTTTTTCTAACAAATTACTTATAACAAATTATAGATAACATCTATAGAATTATAGATAACATTTATCTTCTAACAAATTACTTCTAACAAATTCTTGATAACATTTATAGAATTCCTAGCTAATAGCCTAATAATTTATCTTCTAACAATTTTTTCTAACAATTTTTGCTAACAAATTACTTCTAACAAATTAAAGATAACATTTATAGAATTCCTAGCTAGTAGCCTAATAGCCTAATAATTTATAGAATTACTTCTAACAATATCTTCTAACATTTATAGAATTCAAAGCCTTAAAATTCATATCCTATATAATTAAAATACTAAAATATATACTACATTTCCTATAATCAAACTTACCGAGGGGCGGCGACGGCGGCGTGGAGGCGACCGTGACGACGACGTGGAGCAGGGGCGGCCGGAGGAGTGAACGCGGCCGCGACAGCGACGTGGAGCAGGGGCGGCCGCGACGGAGGCGGTCGCGGCGACGGCGGCGTGGCGACGACGACGGCGGCGTGGAGGCGTCGACGACGGCCGGAGGCGGTCGCAACGACGGCGGCCGGAAGAGAGGGTGGCGCGGGCGTGGAGCAAGGGGCAACCTAACGGTGTCTTCGTCGGCGGCTGGTAGTGCTCCTTCTCTCTGTCCCGGTCTGTGGCTCGGGCCGGGATGAGGCCTAGGTATTTATAGCAAGGACCTCTAGTCCCGGCTCGTGCCACGAACCGGAACTAGAGGGGTACCCCTCTAGTCCCGGCTGGTGCCACGAACCGGGACTAGAGGTGTTTTCGGGGGCAGCCGAAAAGGGCGCGCGCAAAAACACATCTAGTCCCGGATGGCGGCTCCAACCGGGACTAGAGGTGTTTTTTTCGCCCAAAATTTTATGTGACAAGTGTTTGAAAGTGAATTTGAAAAGTGTTTGAATATGAATTTGAATAACTTCTGCATACTTTTGAATCTGACAAAAATTTCAACATGAAAAGTGTTTGAATTTGAATAACTAATCCAAAACCATTTTCTGTTTTCCAAAATAATTATTCAAACTATTCAAACTATTAACCATTTTGCCATTTTCAATTAAAAATGCATTAACTAATATTTTTTGAATCTGACAAAAATTTCAAAATGAAAAGTGTTGGAATTTGAATAAGTAATCCAAAACCATTTTTTGTTTTCCAAAATAATTATTCAAACTATTCAAACTATTAACCATTTTGCCATTTTCAATTAAAAATGCATTAACTAATATTTTTTGAAACTGGTATGTCACGGGAATGTTCATATCTTGGTCATTTGACTCGAAACTGGTATACTCACCCGTTGGATCAGCAATGTGTTTCTTTCGGGGGCTTGTGAGATGTAGTATGCTCCATCAGGAAGAAGCACACGGATCGTGTGTTTCTTTCGAGCGCTTGTGTGCCGTTGGATAAGCGGTGTGTTTCTTTCGAGCGCTTATGAGTCGTTGGATCAGCACACTATCCCGACCACTTCGTAAGCCACACGACCCTATATATAGCCCACCTCTCAGACATGTTCGGCACTCAGTGTGTGCTCATCTGGTATACAAAGCATTCAGATTCCCCATCATACAGTCCTATGGTGCATTTGATACGCAGGCTCTCAGGAGCCACCGTAGGGCTGTATGATGGGGAAACCGTGTGTTTTGTTCCCCTCTACAAATCATCCAGTGCATCGACCATATACAAAGCATTTGGATTCCCTACATACATCCAAGCTAGCCCGGAAGGCAAAGACAGATGACATCTCTATATAGAAATCTTTCAGTTCATCGACCGAATACAAATCATTCGAATTCCCTGCATACGTCCAACGGTGCATTTGATATGCAGGCACTCACGAGCCACCGTTGGGCTGTATGCAGGGGAAACCGTTTGTTTTGTTCTATATAGAAATCCTTCAGTTCATCGACCGAATACAAATCATTTAGATTCTCTGCATACATCCAACGGTGAAGTTACATAAAAGGGTTAATACATTATTACACATCACAACATCTCTATCTAGTGTTTGGGTTTTTTCTGCGCCGTAACCATGGAGCATCTTCATTAATTAACAGGAGACTTGGGTCATCCTTCACTGCGAAGGGCGGAATTTCATGAAACTTATCATAATCTTCTGACATGTCTATCTTGTCCTCCAATACCACGATGTTTCTTTTACCTGAAAGAACTATGTGGCGCTTTGGCTCATCATCTGATGTATTCTTTTGCTTATTTTTTCTCGGTTTGCTAGACATGTCCTTCACATAGAAAACCTGAGCCACATCATTGGCTAAGACGAATGGTTCGTCTAAGTACGCAAGATTGTTGAGGTCCACTGTTATCATTCCGTAATGCTCGTCTACCTTTAACCCGCCTGCTGTCAGCTTGACCCATTTGCACCGAAACACGGGGACCTTAAAAGTAGGTCCATAGTCAAGTTCCCATATCTCCTCTATGTAACCGTAGTATGTGTCCTGTGACCCATTGTTGTTTGTTGCATCAAAGCGGACACCACTGTTTTGGTTGGTGCTCTTTTTATCTTGGGTGAACGTGTAAAATGTATTCCCGTTTATCTCGTACCCTTGGAAAGTCCATATAGTCGAAGATGGTGACCTGGACAACAAGTATAGCTGATCTTCAATAGTGTTGTTATTGTTGAGATGTGTTTGCAACCAACCGCCGAAGGTCTCCATGTGTTCATGTCTAATCCAGTAGTCAGGCTTCCCGGGGTTGTTGAAGCTTACAATATTCTTGTGTTACTCGATATACGGAGCCGCCAAGGTGGAATTCTGTAAAACTGTGTAGTGCGCTTGAGTGAAAGAATGCCCGTCCCTACATATTATTGATTTTCTTCCTAGAGTGCCTTTTCCACTCAGTCTCCCCTCATGCCGCGATTCAGGAAGACCAATAGACTTAATGTCGGGAATAAAATCAACACAAAACTCAATGACCTCCTCTGTTCCATCTGGCCTAGCACGGTTATGAACATATTTCTTCAAGACTCCCATGAACCTCTCAAAGGGGAACATATTGTGTAAAAATATAGGACCCATAATGGCAATCTCTTCGACTAGGTGTACTAGAAGATGCGTCATAATATTGAAGAAGGATGGTGGGAACACCAACTCAAAACTAACGAGACATTGAACCACATCCCTTTGTAACCTTGGTAGAATTTCTGGATCGATTATCTTCTGAGAAATTGCATTGAGAAATGCACATAGCTTCACAATGGGTAGTCGAATATTTTCCGGTAGAATCCCCCGCAATGCAACCGGAAGAAATTCGGGTCATAAGCACGTGGCAGTCATGAGACTTTAGGTTCTGGAATTTTTTCTCGGCCATATTTATTATTCCCTTTATATTTGACGAGAAGCCAGACGGGACCTTCATACTGCTCAGGACTTCAAAAAATATTTCCTTATCTTCTTTCATAAGAGTGTAGCTGGCAGGACTTAGACCTCCTTTATCCGTCTTCATTGGATGCAGGTCGTCTGGGTCTTTCATACGTTGCTGGTCCTGCCGTGCTTCCGGCATATATTTTGTCTTCCCATACACGCCCAAATGTCCTAGCAGGTTCACGCAAAGATTCTTCGTCACGTGCATCACATCGATTGCAGAGCGGACTTCTAGGACTTCCAATAGGGTAGCTCCCAAAATATTGATTTCTTCTTCCACATGGCCGCGTGTCTGGTGGCTTCATTCGGAATAGATTGACCGCCAGGACCCTTTCCAAAGATCACTTCTAGATTCTTGACCATACCAAATATATCATGACCAGTACGGCGGACAGGCTTCCTCCGATGCTCTGTATCTTTGAAATTATTGCATTTCTTTCTTACGGGATGCTTAGAAGGAAGAAATCGACGATGGCCCAGGTACACAACCTTCTTACATTTCTCCAAATATGTACTATCAGTCTCATCTAAACAGTGCGTGCATGCATTGTATTCCTTGTTTGTCTGTCATGAAAGGTTACTAAGAGCAGGCCAATCATTAATGGTTACGAAGAGCAGCGCTCGTAGGTCAAATTCCTGTTGTTTGTTCTCATCCCACACACGTACACCTTTTTCGCCCCACAACTGTAAAAGTTCTTCAACTAGTGGCTTTAGGTACACATCAATGTCATTGCCGGGTTGCTTTGGGCCTTGGATCAGCACTGGCATCATAATGAACTTCCGCTTCATGCACAACCAAGGAGAAAGGTTATAGATACATAGAGTTACAGGCCAGGTGCTATGACTGCAACTCTGCTCCCCAAAAGGATTCATGCCATCTGTACTTAGACCAAACCTTAAGTTTCTAGCGTCATCTGCAAAGTCCTTGTACTCTCTATCGATTTTACTCCACTGCGACCCATCAGCGGGGTGTCTCAACATCTCGTCTTTCTTGCGGTCTTCTTTGTGCCATCGCAACAACTTGGCATGCTCTTTGTTTCTAAACAAACGTTTCAACCGTGGTATTATAGAAGCATACCACATCACCTTGGCAGGAACCCTCTTCCTGGGGGGCTGGCCCTCAACATCACCAGGGTCATCTCGTCTGATCTTATACCGCAATGCACCGCATACCGGACATTCATTCTTATTCTCGTACTCCTCACCACGGTAGAGGATGCAGTCATTAATGCATGCATGTATCTTCTGCTCATCTGGTGTCTCTTCATCCTCAGCTCCCCCTTGCATTACCACCGTATTCAGGGAACATAGAATTATAGTTGTCATCGTTCTCTTCTTCGTTGTCTTCCATCATTACCCCTCTTTCTCCATGCTTGGTCCAACAATTATAGCCGGACATGAAACCGGACTTAATAAGGTGGATGTGAAGGGTTTTTGAGGAAGAGTAATCCTTCTCATTCCGACAGACACGGCATGGACAACACATAAAACCATTCCGCGCGTTTGCCTCAGCCACATTGAGAAAAGATCGCAGGCCTTGAATGTACTCGATAGAGAGTCGGTCATTGTACATCCATTGCCGGTTCATCGAGCACCTTTGTGCATAAGAAGGGAAAACATCATTACACACAACATCATGAACAGAGAAGTGACCAAATTAATCAATACAAGTTCATCACATTAAAACCAAAGTAGAGTACTGACCAAATGTAATACATAGTTCTCATAATTAAAACATACATTGAAATTAACATACAATTAAACTATGTAATGCATTTAAATGCAACAACAAATGCGATCAAAATCGCAACTAAGGTAACCATTGATCCAACAGCATAATGATACCAAGCCTCTCTATTAATGGCATAGTTTCTAATGTTCTAATCTTCAAGCGCATTGCATCCATTTAATCTTGTGATCATGGACGACATCGGCAAGATACAACTCCAATTCCATCTTCTCTTCTTCACTTCTTTTCAATTTGCTTTCAAATTATTGTTTTCTTTTTCAAATAAATTTAGCATCTCGACAACAGAGTCGGTTGGAATTCCGGTTCAACTACCTCCTAGATAAGNTACCGAGCTTTGTGTTGCCATCTTCGCAAGTTGGGTACAAATTTTTTTTGTGATCCTCTAACATGCGCTCCAACTTCAACTTCTCATTTGCACTTTCTGCTTCTCTCTGTGCATCAATGATGGCCCGACGAAGATCATCATCTACCATGGGCTCATCTGGTGTCTCTTCATCCTCAGCTCCCCCCTTGCATTACCACCGTATTCAGGGAACATAGAATTATAGTTGTCATCGTTCTCTTCTTCTTCGTTGTCTTCCATCATTACCCCTCTTTCTCCGTGCTTGGTCCAACAATTATAGCCGGATATGAAACCGGACTTAATAAGGTGGATGTGAAGGGTTTTTGAGGAAGAGTAATCCTTCTCATTCCGACAGACACGGCATGGACAACACATAAAACCATTCCGCGCGTTTGGCTCAGCCACATTGAGAAAAGATCGCAGGCCTTGAATGTACGCGATAGAGAGTCGGTCATCGTACATCCATTGCCGGTTCATCGAGCACCTTTTGTGCATAAGAACGGAAAACATCATTACACACAACATCATGAACAGAGAAGTGACCAAATTAATCAATACAAGTTCATCACATTAAAACCAAAGTAGAGTACTGACCAAATGTAATACATAGTTCTCATAATTAAAACATACATTGAAATTAACATACAATTAAACTATGTAATGCATTTAAATGCAACAACAAATGCGATCAAAATCCAACTAAGGTAACCGTTGATCCAACTGCATAATGATACCAAGCCTCTCTATTAATGGCATAGTTTCTAATGTTTCTAATCTTCAAGCGCATTGCATCCATCTTAATCTTGTGATCATGGACGACATCGGCAAGATACAACTCCAATTCCATCTTCTCTTCTTCACTTCTTTTCAATTTTTCTTTCAAATTATTGTTTTCTTTTTCAAATAAATTTAGCATCTCGACAACAGAGTCGGTTGGAATTTCCGGTTCAACTACCTCCTAGATAAGAATATATATATGTCAAGTGTTGTTCGGCATAATTATTATAAACACAAAATTCAACAAATAGTTATAAAAGATAATATACCACATCTGAATCATAGACCGGACGAGGGCCGACGGGGACGGATATCAAAACCATGACACTATACATATAACAAACAGTCATAGAAGTAAAAAAAACTATACAACTAATAACTATGCATCTAAATCATACAATTAAAAAAAATTCTTCAAAAAAGATAAAAACAAGAGACTCACCAAGCTGGTGCCGATGACGGGGCGGCGCGGACGACCCACGGCGGCCAGGACAATGATAGGGACGGGACGGCACTAAAATCAACAAATCATACTTTCATGTGAGCTCAAATTGCATATAACACAAATAAACTAGCAATGGAATTACACAACTAACCTAGAATTTGAGCTAAACTAACTTAGGCATTTCATCAAACACCTAGATAGCAATAGCAATGAAATGAGGAGCAAAACTAGGATTGGGGATGAACTCGAGCTCCGGAAGGATGAAGTTTCTAACCTATTAGAACCCTTGGATATATGGGGCGCCCTTAACCTTGACAAATCGTGGAAAAAAAATGTGGATTAATTTGAGCTAGAGAGGAGATAGATAGGAGAAAAATGGTGATATGAGCTTTGAGCTCGAGCTGGAAGAAGATGATATATAGTGAGTGAGACCTCTAGTCCCGGTTCTTGATACGAACCGGCACTAAAGGGTCTCGCGCTGGCCCCCACCTTAGCCACGGCCTGCCAAACCGGGACTAGAGGTCCCCCACGGACCGGGACTAGAGGCTGCCGGCCTCGTAGCCGTTGAACCGGGACTAGAGCCCCCCTCTAGTCCCGGTTCAAAACACACCCGGGACTAGAGCCGAATCTGGCTCTGGACCAAAGGTCATTTTTCTACTAGTGGTCGTTGCCTTATTGGATCATACAGTAGGTTTCCAAGCACAGAAAAACCTAGACAAATCAACCCACAACATCAACATCTAGGGAAGAGGCGGTGCAATTTCCAGGCCGTATTTGGCCCGAGGTCCAAAGAAGAAATCCTGAAAGTGAAATCATATCACAACTTGTAGATTTCATCACAACTCATAGATTTCAACTTGTTCTACAATCAGCAGACATGTCTTGTCAAAATCGTGCATCACAACTGAGAGTGAATAGCGTAGCTAAATGTGATCGCATTGAGAATACATGCTAGGAGGACGACAAATACTGAGAAGAGAAGAAAGCGGAGCGAGACCTCTTTTCCGGTGGTGCTACGAGCCATTCCCGTCAAGACAAGAGCAACGATGGCGATGGCGAGAGGAATTCTGCTTTTCTCATGCTTCCAAAGATCGACCTGGGTGATCCCCGACTTCCAACATGCGACGATGGCGGCTTATTTAGTATGAATTATTTGAGGGGGGGGGGGGGGGGGGGGCAATTGTCCCCATCCCACATGCTAAGATGTAAAAATAATTCAACACAATTTTGTATACATGATTATGTAAGTTCCAGTTGTCTAAAATAGATAAAATTAATCGACATAAGTAGTTGTATGTTTAACCAATTAAAGATAGTGCTGTGCGTGGAAGAAAATGTCGCGAAGGATCGCGACAAATTTGTGATTGATTGGATAATTTGGATTCGGTTTGTGTACATAAACGTGCGTACTATGAAATTGGAACTGAACACTGGATGTTAATAATGATCAGAAAAATCCGCTCGTACTACGTCATCGTTTATTCTATTTTCCCTGGAAAGTGCTCCACATGCAGTTGCTTTAGTTGACGTAGTGATTATCTGTTTCCTTGAATACGAGAATTGTCTTTTGTAGATGACGTAGTGATGATGTGAAGAGAGTGACTTCAAAGAGGGATTAATATATGTTTAAAGAAAAACTCACAATGATCACGTACTATCTAGCTAGTATCAACGGGGTATTTCTACCTTCCGCTCGAGGTGCCGGCAGCTGGGTTGTTCTCGTACTTGGGGCCGGATCTACGACGAGCTAGCTAGTAGGAGTAGGAGCAAAACGAAACCATGCATACATATATGTGCCGGCCGGCGCGGCAAAATTAATTATCTCGTGATCTTTATATATAGCTAGCCTAGGCCCGCCACCGCGCGCACTCACTCGGTGGATATATACGCGACTCCTCCGATCGATATATATCCAACCCCGGCGAATACGACCGGCTAAACGACGACCCATCGATCGATCGGGGCGGCGGCATTGGAGCTGTCGATCGATTGCTTTCTCTTCTACGGAGTACGTACTCCGTATATGATATCCATTCCTTTTGCGCGGTAATTCGTGAATCCAGCGCGATGGCTAGATCCAGAATAGAGTTTCCATCCGTATGCGAACGCCGTGTACACGTCGAGCCAACTTCTTGTACGTACCCTAGCTAGAGGGCAGGTCGTCGCCTCGTATCGCATGCATGCAGGTTTCGAACGGCCAGAGGCAATCGACGAATCCAGCGATGTGTGGTCGAGCTTTCCTAAACCCTGTACGTACGTAGCTAGCTAGCTAGTATGACACCCTGCCTACTTTTGGACGCACAACGTGTACTACTTGACCCTAATTACTTACTTAAGTCAAGGTCATTGCATGCGTTAGTATATATCGGGAGACAAGATCAAATACCACACAACATCGACGATAGATCTTAGCGTTACTAATTACTACTCCCTCCGTTCGGAATTAGTTGTCTCAAAGTTAGATGTATCTAGACACTTATTAGTGTGTAGATACATCTAATTTTGAGACAAGTAATTCCGAACGGAGGGAGTAATATATACTCAGCCACTCAGCTGCTGTCTATTAGTACAAGTAAAATATGCTTCCACACGTCATATATGCATGCCAAAATAATCTACACCTATGAGCGAAAACAGATCTCCCGATTTCAGCCTAGCCTATTTATCATATGAAAAAAATGTGGACCAGCAAAATTGACACATGTATAGAATAAATGCAAGTATGTGCATGCCACATGTTTGAAACTAAAATACGAAATTTGTGCGAAAAAAGATAGTGTTGAAGGTATGTACAATGAACATGATTCTACTGTACGAAAAATTACAAACTTCCGTTTTATCCTTTTTTGTGTAGAACACATATGCTTGTATTGTTTCTTAAAATTTTGCACAAGCAGGCTAAGACCAGAAAATATGTACCTGCGTGATTTATTTCAGTTTTACTGAAACTTTGAAATATAAATTTTGAGATGAATTAAAATTTAGATCCATTTGCGCTCGTGTCCACCATGGTATTTTCAAGCCTCCTTGTTAGTTTTTCCTCTTCTTTCTTAAATATGTGGTATCCATTTCGTAAATAAAAGACATCATTTAACTATCATATCCACCTTCGCATAGTTTTTTTTTGGGGTCTAAAATATGGCACAAGATTCTTCTTTCTTTTTAAAATATACAAGTTTTAGGGTGGTTGGCATTTTTAATAACCGTTCATCCACCGCGATCTAACGGTGTTAAAAGTGTCGGAACCGGACTGACGGAACCCAACGGTTCCACGGAACCGAAATTTGCGTGGGACCGGAACCAAATTTTTGTGGGACCGGGTACAAAAACTGTGGGGCCGATAACACATATATGTGGGACCTAATTTTATTTCCCAAATGATAAAGAGCGCAGCTGCGCTAACTTTTTTTTGCCATCACCACGTACTGTTATACACAGGCATCTTCCCTTCTGGGTTGATCTCCAGAAACCACTCGGGCTTGTTGCTGAGGTCGACGAGCTTCGTCTGGTACGGCTCCTTCTTCTCCTCCAGCGTGAGCAGCACCCTCTGGGCGAACACGAACAGTCGCCGAGCGTGTCGGGGCTCCCGGCGGCGGCCTTGACCAACATCTCCACAGTCATGGCGACGACGACGACGACGGAATCCTAGTAGTCCTGAGAGAGAGAGAGAGTGAGTGTTGACGAATCCGCGGCGAGGTTTGGGTGATGTGGGGGCTGATGATAGGATACGGGTGGGTGCGTATTTATCTGGGAGCGCGGCGTGGTGGCTCGCCGGAGACCGACGGGCAGCTGCGCTATTTGTTGAACTGAGCGCACGCACTAGGCGACAAAATTCTCTTCGTCATCGCTTCACCTGGGAGAAAACCGACCCACGCGCGTAGCTCCTTCCACTGATCCTCACTGCCGTGGCCGGCAACCCCTCATGCGGCGCCCAACCATCGGCCTTCCCCCACCGACGCACCTCCCCCGACATGCGCCCGACCCTCACCGGCCCCGCTTCTCCCCACGGCAGGGGCGGCACCAACTGCGTGGCCGTGGACCTTTCCGTCGCCATGTCGCCATGACCACTCCAGCGAGCGGGCTTCGACGCCGCATCGTCTTCGGCTATATGGGTGGTAGTGTCGTCCTCGTCACCAGCGCTCCAGTAAGAGGCGGAAGCATCCTCGCTGGCGCCGCCACACATGGGAAAGACGACGCCTAAGCCCAGCCTTGGCGCGGAGGTTGCCGTCGTTCTTCCTTCAAATCGACTAATGGAGGAGGCTAGTGCCTTCCCCTGTGCTCCATCTCCGGCGGCACACGACCAGTGCTCGCTGCAGCTTGGCTTCAGTAGAGGCGGCGCTCGGTCACACGATAGAACAGGGGGGGGTACGGGATTAATTGGTTGCGATTTTTTCGAAGGAACTACATCGATTTTTAATCAACGGCTAACATAAATCAGGTCTTAATCAATGGCTAAGAAAATCATAACCGACGGGTACCGACGGAACCGAGAGTTCCATGCCAATCACCATAAAAGAGCTCTTTAAAATATGGGGAAAACCTTAATAAGACCAATTTGCCTTGGATCAAGATGGTTTGGGATTGTCATAATTCTCTCTCTCTAGCCAAGTTAAAAGATTTCTCATTCTCGTGGAGGTCTTGTTTGTAATCTTTGAACACATTTAAAAGCATTGCTCACTGCACTTTTATGGATGGCAGCTCCATCATGTTGTGGCTAGATAATTGGACTGCTGTTCCTCTTAAGGATTGTTGGCCACATCTTTTCTCTTTTCCTAAGGATGAATATATTTCAGTCAAGAAGTCCCTCTCTCTCACTAATGTGGCTGGTCTCTTTCATTTGCCTCTCTCTGAGGAGGCACTCACTGAGCTATATATAGATACCTGTCAAATTAGCGAGCCACAGGCAAAACTGAAACTGACGTCGACAGTACGGCCGTTCTTGCTGACAATTAACTTCAAATCGGCACCACTTATTCCTTTTCATTATCTTTATCGCTAGATCCTTATCTACACAGTGTCTTGTCGACTAAGTCCTGATCGTTGCATTCAGGTGAGTAGTCTTTCTAGCTACGGCCTCCAATTTCTTGACTGCTATCTGCAACGATAGCTACCGGTTGGGGCGATATAAAAGGAGGGTCTTGTCTTGTCTGCAACCGCTAATTTTGTTGGCACCATAGGAACCGTATACATTGCAGATAAATCAATGGTGGGTTGTGTGAAGTGAAGAAAGCTAACTCCGTACGTACATATGGTATTGGGCACATTTTTTTCTTTCAGTTTTTGTAATTTTGGTGCGTGCATCCTTAATAATTAGGCTAAGTTTTATGTTCTTGCGCAGGAGAGGATGCTATCATCTTGAAACTAATATGTCAATCGATCTTTATATTAAAAAAAACTAGGTTGAATGTTTAGCTTGCAAGCTAGACATATATACCTACGTGGCCGCCAGACCAAGTAAGATCATATAGTTGACCATAACTACCATATCAGCGACGGATCATCATAAGATCTCAAGATGCACATCACCTGCTGCACGACGTGTACACGTGCCTGGTTCAACAACAACGACGACCAGAATAGTTTGGTTAGGAGACCGGTCTAGCTAGAATTAGTAAGCCACCAGCCGGTCGATCTCCGCGCTTTGTTAATTATGGGAAAGTAACACGCATGACGCGTGACGATAGTATTAGCTAGCATAAGCCGCCAGGTGCTAAAGGTGGCGATTAGTTAGCTACTAACCACGTCCACATCGTGCCAAGCAAATCTATGTGTTGACCTAATAATAAGATCCAGAACAGAGAACGCGCGTCTGCTCTCGATTGATTGATCGAGTGACGCGACGACACGTACATAGCATACACCGCGAAGGAAGTAAGGAAGTGTCTAAACATCTCTTGACAGATTCTGGCCGGTGCTCGATCGATGGACCAATCAAGCTAATTATATGCTCTGTGTATATATCACGTAATCTTAAAACAGTTGCCAAATTTTCCTTGAGTAATATAGCAACAAATGGCTTATATAATAATAATAATAATAATAATAATAATAATAATAATAATAATAATAATAATAGAAGTTTCAACAAGGGAGCAGGTGAGGTTTTACACCGTTCTGCGGCTAACTGCTTGTAATTAAGTCTCGAGGTCTTGCTTGCTCTATGTATACATCTAGGTAGCTACCGGCCAATTAGAGTTCAACCACGAAAAGCTGAAGTTGACACTGCCGCTCTTGCTGACAATTAACCACAAATTTGGCACCACACATTCCATTTCTATGCAATCATTGTCTTAAGAAACTCCTTGTGAAAGTATGCCTGATATGATCTGAAAGTATTGTTAGCAACACTCTTCTCACAGAGAAGTACTGCTCATCAATTCTGCTTACAAGCCAAGGATTCACACCAGGTTCTAGCAATTACAGGGAAGGAAAGAGGAACAGAGGAGGAAGGGGATTACAGGAGGAAGGAGAAGAGGAACAGTAGCAGAGGAGGCCGAAGCCGTCCGTTCCGAGCCGCCCGTTCGAGTCGCTTCCGCCCGTATATGTAGTCGCTGCTGCCTCCTATTCCCAGCAGCCCAAGCCAGTAGTAGCAGCCCAAGCCCAGCCCAGTAGAGATAGTAGGGGAGGTCGCTAACATTCCCCCCTCCTTAAATTTCGGCTTGACCTCAAGCCGATGTCTTGTCGAACCACCCGGATCCCACGGTACTTGAGGCTTCCTGACTTCCCCGAGATCAAGGTGAGTGTCGTAGTTGAGGCAGACCTTGACGAGGTTGAAATAGCAGATGGCGCCGACTTGCTGACGGAAGACGCCAAGGTAGTCGTGGCTGATGTGCACTTGGTCACGGAAGACGTCGAAGTAGGCGTCTTGGTCGTCACAGGCTTTGTCGAAGAAGTACTGGTCGAGGTAGTGGTCGCAGCAGAAGGTTGGGGCTGCATCATTCCTCTTCCCTTTAACTTCAGCTTGTGTCAAAAGTCCGAAGGAACAGAGAAGTGCCCAGATGCCTGGATCCCATGACAACTGCCCTTGACAAGACTCGAGATTGCAGAAGCTCCACATGGCAATAGAATGCTGAAAACTGGAACTGTAGCTCACCATCGCAGCTGCAAAGCACTCATATATATGTCGCATAGTGGTGTTGTTAGAAACAAAACACTCATAGGAGGACCACCAAGCAATTTTTGACACGGAAATGTTGTCCATAGGACCAAACAATTTATGGGGAAACCATTGGTTCCTCCCCTGCAAGTTATTCAGCAAAGCCAAGCTATGAGCTCCTTCACCCCATTCAAAAAGTTCGCCAGAAACTGTGACTGCACAGGTGTGACTTGATCCAAATGCAACAGCCTTCACATGTACAGAGGCAAAAGACTCAACTATTCTAGGACACGAGACATTGGCATTTACTTTGTCTCCCAGTCTCCCACTACTCTCCTTGCCCCAGGAGAAGACCTCACCTTGCTTAGTGATTATGGCCGCACGATTCTCCCCACAAGAAATGCTCTGTACATCAAGCATTTTGGTTGATTCCACTAACCTTGGGAGGGCCTTTGGAATATCTTCACTGCCTAACATACTGCCAAGAACATCGCCCCATAGAAAAACATCCTTCAGAGAATCCAATCTGCATGCTACCCGGGGCCCTTCAAATGTTTTCAGTTTAGGTGTTTGAGCAACTATCTGTGTCTTATGTTTGTTATCGACCAAAATATCCTTCAGCCCATGTCTGACCGGATTTGCCACCTTGGGCATAAGCCTCTCCAGATAAGAGTCTATGTCAGAAAATGTTCGCTGTCTTTGGTAAAATAAGGCTTCCGAACAATCAAGAGAACCACCAAAGAAATCTTTCTGTGTCATCTTAGGACTCTCAGTAGATGGATATACCTGTCTGTGCCTTGGTGTGTCGTACATAGCTGATAGCTTGCTCTTTCGCTGAATATAGCTACGGAGAGTACTTGTGCAACTTGTCATCTGTCTGCTGCTCTTTGACCCAACTGATGAAATTGGACTAACAGGACTTGATATGAAGGCTGTCAATCCAAGATGCCAGCATTCAGCTTGATTTCTGTCTCTGCAGATCAAGTCGAGCGAGCACTCGCCATTTCTGTATATAAGTGACAAGGATTGATGTTCCTTCTCAGGCCAACGCTGCCGCTGAAAGTTTATAGTCTTCTGTCCAAGAATTACAGTTGACACAGAATTTAAGCTCAGCTGTTTTTCCCTGTCTTTCGAGTACCATACCAATGTATTCTCATCCCCAAGCTGAGGAAAGACAACAGTATCTCCAACAATGTCAGAACCATGCAATTGAGGAGGTTCCTCAAGTAGTACTACACGAGCTTCAGACTCAAGAGCATCACATTCAGCAAAAATTAGAAGAATAAAATCCCTTAAGCAAGGAGTGCTCAGCGGCAGCACCTGCAATGGCTCTTTTGTGCTCATTACAGCACCAAGATTTGCTATTTCAATGATCATCTTAGCCCAAGAACTGCTCATCTCAGTAGGACCCCAGAAATAAGGCTGCCAAGAAGGCCATGGTTGCAGATTCGTTAACGCCACCATTAAATCTTGTAATTTCCCAACCTCCAGACAATCATTATACTCCCCGTGTATGGAACTGCTAAGCAATTGAGAAGTATCTCCATGAACAGTACGGGACACGATAGGCAGCTCATGTTCTAGTGCACTTAACTCATCCGTTGTGCTAGAATTTTGAGCTCCCGGATCCCAGGGCAAGGAGAGGACTGTATTACCTGCAGCAATTGGTAAACCTGAAAACATGCCACTTAGTGTTGCTTGATCAGGTGGACGGCCTGGTGTTGCCAGGATAAGCATGGCCGCTGCGGGCAGAGCCGACACACTAGTGTCGTCGACGGAGAGGGCCTCATCACTTATCGCATATGCATCAAGCTCCGCTGGGACACTGGCCAGTGTAGAGTCCACCGGCACTGCAGTGGGGACGTGTGTGGATGTCGACGCACGCACAGAGGCCTTCGCCGGACTGGTGGTGGAGATGGCGTCGTGCGTGAGGGAGTTCGCCACGGTTGAGCAGTCGCCCGAGATGTCCAGCGTGGAAGTCGGAGTTGAGGTCACGACCGCTGGCTCGCAGTCGAAGCAGCAGCGCTTGGGGACGACGTCCGTGGCCGAAGCCGATGTTGCAGCAGAGGTGATCGTGGACACCGCTGAGGTGGCGGCGCGGCCTGGGCAAATCGTCGAACAGGTCGTGGGCGGGTGAGTGGCAAGGTTGCCATCGCGCACCGCACACTCAGTGAGGACGGAGGGAGGCGCGGGAGAAGTCGAGGTCGCCGTGGGGTCGTAGTTGGCCGCCACAGACCTTGTGGTGATAGACGTAGTCGCTGGCGCCCGGTTGAGGTCGTGGTCGTCCGCCATGGATGTCGTTGGAGCGGACGTGGTCGTGGGCGCGTGGTTGAGGCCCTCATGGTGCCCCACGCGCGCAGTCTGTAGCGCCGCTGCGACGGCCGCCGACACTTCGGCTGCCACCTCCGCCGAGATGGCCGGAATGAGGGCGGTGAACTCGGCCTCACGCCGCGCCGTCTTCTCCGCCAACTCGGCACGACGCCTAGTTCTCTGGTCCTTCCACTCGGCGAGGCGCCGCTGCTGCGGGTCCTCCACCAGCTCGAACGCTTGATCTGGGCGAGCAGCCCAAGCTGCTCCGTGCAACATGGCTGAACAGGCTAAAGGGGAAAATTTTGGTTGGAAATTTTTGGGGATTTTGGCTCTGATTACCAAATGTTAACAACACACTAGTATCACAGCTCGATTTGATCAACAAGGGATTACAAGCTGTGGATTCATGAGTTTTAGAGATTACAGATGAAGAGGAAGAGGAACACGAGAAGAAGATGAAGATAGAAGCGAGGAGGCCGAAGCCGTCCTGATCCAAGCCGCCCGTTCGAGTCGCTTCCGCCCGTATATGTAGTCGCTGCTGCCTCCTATTCCCAGCAGCCCAAGCCAGTAGTAGCAGCCCAAGCCCAGCCCAGTAGAGATAGTAGGGGAGGTCGCTAACACATGGTGGGAGACTGGGAGGTTGGATCGATCATTTACCACTACAAATCATCAGCAAGATTACTCCCTATACATAAGGGGGAAGAAGACTGACGAATTTAAAATGTCTGACGGAAAATTTTAAAGCGTTTGTTTCGAACATCAAAGCTGTCACACCTCCATGCATATGGGCCTTTGATCCGGTTTAGATGATAAAGTTCCTTGATCCTGGTAATCCAGGGCTACAACTACAATTGCACGTGGGCTTTGATTAGATCGGCAGAATAAATTGACGGCCCAAGATCCAGAAGTGAGCCTGTAAAAAAAAGGAAAATTCTAGTTAATTTTGTTAGGGAAAACGCGGTATTTATTAACTTATCAAAACAGAGTCACAATCACCCACTAGGTTGTGAGCTGAGAAAGGGCAGTGCTAAGCGTACCCCGGGGTATTTGGGGCAAAAATCCCCCGCCTTCCACACTTGCACGTGTCCTTAGCACCCTTCCATTTCGGATACACATGGTTTCGTTACTGCCTCTCCCCGCAACAACTAAACGGAAATAATCCCCCCACCTCCAACTGCCGCATCACGGCCCCGTCCCCGTCGCTCGAAGCAGGACCCGGGAGTCGGGCAGGTCGTCACTGAAGAACCCGTCGCGGTGTCGCCGAAGAATCCCGTCGTGGCGTCGCCGATACAACATCCCTTCTCGCAGACGACCGGCAAACCCGCGTCCTGCAACCACCTCCCTTGTCGCTTGCAGCAGTGCCACCGCTCGCTGTAGCGTTGCCTCCGGCTACGACCGGTAGCAGAACCTGCAAGAGCTTGTAGCAGCGCCGCTTGAGGCTGTTAGCACCACCTCTGGCCAATTGGAGCAGCGTCGGCCAACTGTAGTAGCAAGGCAGCCGGCCGCCGGTAGCAGCGTCGCCCAAGGTTGGTAGCAACACCGCCGGATTTTACGTTCACCAGATTTTAACCAATTTACTATTTACCTTTACTTAATCCATGTTTCCTCCAGAAGGACTACGTTTATCCTCTCCTTCAATCTCTTCTCTTCTACCGATGGGCCTAGCCAGCTGATTTTTTCTAGACAAGATCCAACCCTTTCAAAGATTTGACGGTTTCCTTTTAAAATTACCAAAGGCAGCACTCCCACAAGAATCCAGGCCAGTGTGCACACTCAGGGTGTGTTTGGTAGGCCGGTCCAACTTAGAGATTCCCAACGCAACCACATGTGGTTGTTTGGTAGCTTGTTTCAGGCTTCTCAGCCATGCCCAGCTGGCCCCAAAATACCTCTCAGCCATGCCCACGAGAGAAGCAGAAATCGAGCTTCGCAGGTCAGCCTGGCTGAGCCCATACGAAAATTTCCCACGCGTGGGCCCCACCGGTCCGTCGCGTCGCGAGCCCGCTCCGAAACGCATCTCATTTCCCCCCAACAGATTCTCCTCCTCGTCCATCCTCACGCCGCAACCGCCGTCTCCCCGCCTCCTAGCGCCACAGCCGCGTCCTCCCGGCCTCCGAGCGTCACCAACGCCTCCGCGGCCAAGTGCCACTGCCGCCTCCTCGTGCCTCCACGGCCGAGTGCCACTGCCGCCTTGCTCCGTCGCGGAGGAGCACCAACCTTCGCTCCTTGGTCCGCCGACGTGCTCCGCCGCCCACTAACGCCGCCGCCTGTCCTCGCTCGCGCGCCGCCGCTTGTTCCTCCGGCGCCGCCTCCCCGCGCCGTCAAGCCGTATCCTTGGTCTGCCGACGGGATGCTCCCGGCATGGAACCTCCATTGAGGACCTGATTGCTTTTCTATTTCTTCTCAGGGACCTGTTTGTAATTTTAGTTGGTCGACTTCAAGGACCTATTTGTATAAACTGTGATATAAAATATTTTTAATCTTAGGATTGTTTTTAGGTTACAAATTAAGCTAATATGTGAGTATTGTTAAATTCTGTTTAGACACGGTTGAAATGTCAAAATGACTGCTATATGCTCAGCACGTCCCGATGCATACAAGCCACCAAACAACATCTCGTGTGAGCCGGTTTCAACACATACAAGCCACCAAACACATAGCAAAATCTCAACTCAGCATGTATAAGAGCAGACTGTCTCAGTTGGGAAAGCAATGCTCAGGTGGCCCAGGCTACCAAACACACCCTCAATGAATTTGCAAAACCACCTAGTCCAGTACCCCTGTCAGCTCACTGCCAGAGATCACGTACAATCTTATCATAGTACCCACGTGTTAGACGGACATTTTCATTCCGGAGCATACAGCCACCAACAGGAGGATGTCAAATACTCACTCGTTCCAAAATAGATGAATTTAATTTGTCTACATACGGATGTATTTAGACATCTTTTAGTGTGTAGATACATCCATATCTAGACAAATAAAAGTCAAGTATTTTAGAACGGAGGGAGTATCTTTCTTCAATTCAGTCAAAATCATGTAATGATCCGAGTGTACCATACTTTTGTGTTTAACTCTAACCACCTCGAACAGTTGTCGGAGTGCTTCATTTCCAAGGGCTCGATCCAGAGGGTGTTTAACATTTTCTACCCCATCTTGCTTGTTGTCCCATGTGAAGGGCAAACCAGAGAAACCTAAATCTTGTAGATCACAATCTTCAATCACCTCCCAGAAGGCTCTCATTTACCATTCATTCCTATCATGGTCACTAAATGCTCTGTTTCATACTATTCATTGAAATCCCCATTGCATAAAAACAGAAGATACTGGAGCTCATGTAGACGTCTCATCGGATAACTGACCTTGATCTCCCTTTCTGAGTAAAATTCAGTTACTTGATATACTACTTATAACATACTAGCATATATATCTACTATCCGAAAGGCGGAGCGTTCTCTTTTTTCTCCGATTTTTGGTGGTCATGGTGATTTTTTTCCAATCGCCACGTGTGTTAGCTTTAGCGGGTTTGTCTTTCCTCCCTTTCCGTTAGAATCATCTGGGCCAGGCAATCAAAGCGGTGATCCATATCCCAAGCAACAGTGGGGTCAGTGCCCCATCTACATCTCTCCCGAATCTTCTCCTCTTCTCTCCATCTATGGTTTTTTCACATCTGCATCTCCACCAGCCAAGCGTGTTTTTACCTGTCGACATTTGCCTTCCGCTCCGCGCCTGTTTCACTCCTGCGTGCCGTTCGTTCTGGTGGGCCATGCCACGAGTTATGCGCGTGGACGTGTCGTTCTGTCGATTTCTGTTCCGCCAAAGCGGCGCGGACGACCCAATCTCCGATCCTTATCTTGCGCCTCCTCCCCAATCCCTATCGTTAGCCAGAAAAAAATCCCACTATTATCATCTAAAGCATACTTCCTTGCTCCTGCCAGCCCGCTCCTCAGAGTTTAGCGATTCCTGGCCGTCCTATAGACGCTTCCTTCGATCGTGGCCGTCCGTTTTTTCGCCCGGTGGCAGGGGTCGTAATTCCGTCGAACTCCAGGGGTAAAATCGTCATTTCGCGTCTGTGGTATATAATCTCCATCCCACGCGGTAGAAAACCCTAGACGCGTCTCTGCTCGTCCCGCACTCGCGCCCCCTCGCGATGTCGCCTTCCTCTTCACCGTCTCCGCCGCCACCACCCACTCCCCCCGGAGACCCAGAGCGTCTCCGCCGCGCCCGCAGCAGCCGCCACCACCACAGCACCGCCACCGCCCACTTCCACCCCGTCCTCCTCCCACGCTCGACGCCGCGTCGCAGCAGCAGCCGGATCTGGTCTAGAGGCACGACGGCAGCACGCGGAGAAAACCTAGCCGCCATAAACGCGCGTCGTCTCTCCCCGCGACCTTCCCTTTCCCGTCCTCGCGCTCCGCCGCCTCCATCTCCTCCTCCTCCTCCTCCTCTGCACCGACAGCCGCCTCCACGCCGAGCCACCCACGTCCTCCCCCGCGCAGCAGGCCGCCGCACCCGTCCTCCCCCGCGCAGCAGGCCGCCGCACCGTCGCTAGGCCATGCCGACGAAGCCGTGCTCTCCTGCGGTTGTTCTTTGTTGCGGCGCGCGGCAGTAGGAGGGCTGCCATGGCAGCGGTCCGAGCTCCGGCACGGTCACCCCCGGACCATCTTTGTCAAGCACGTCGCCCAGGTGAGCTCGATCTCCTTAATCCCCATATCTCTGCTCCGGTTCCTCATAGTTCGTGGTGGCCCTGTAGGAGGAAGCGGTAGCAGAGGCCGGTCGAGAGAGCACTGGATCGACGCCGTCCGCCTCCCTCTTGTTCCTCGGATTTTGCAACCCAGTTGTTGACAGGATGGGGGCGGCATGGGGCATACATGTGCCACCTCACCATTGACGCCTACACAGGTTCTCACCTCTCCTTTTATCCCTCTCTCTCTCTCAATATTTGCTTACAAACCCATTTATCATTTGCTTGCATACCATCTCATTGTGTACCTATATTTAGTAGTTTTCTTTTTCTATGAGCAGAAGATTTTTTCTCATATGAACATGAGTATGGAGTACATGATGTGTATGATCCAATTACATTGCTGGAAATAAGAACGTGCAGTTCCAGCATTGATTTTTTTTGGTGAGCTCCAGCTTTTTATTATGTGTTTTTCTTGGATCGGGTAGGCGCTGTCGAAGTTAAATAGTCGTCTCTGAAGCTGGGATCAGTTTTGCTATTGCACCCGGTCAACATTTGTTTCTGTTTGTATTTTTCAGAGTTATTTGAAAAAATGGATAAATGTATGATTGATAAGCACTTTGTTGTTCTTATACGATTATCGGCAGCACGCTCATGGGGAACCCGCAGGCGAGAGGCACGACGGCAGCACGCTCACTGCCGGCGCCGACCCCATCGCCGCCCTCCTCTTCGCGTGCGACTGAGGGATCTCTCCAAGACGGCCTACTCCACAGCGCTACCGCTGCAATCTGCTCCTCAAGGCGACGGACAACAAGGCCACCGTTGTGTCCCATCTGCTCATGGTAAAGTCCTCTATCCATTTCTACCCAAGATCTCATGGATGGTGCTCATCCTGGGCTTGTCTTTTCTCCCCTTTTCAGTTAGGTTTGTGCTTTTGTTCGATTTGATCCGTGATAGCAGTGTGTTCTTTCTGTAGGTGCTGCTTTCATCCGCTCTTCAATTGGATCCGGAGATATGAGTTAGCGTTGGTTCTATTTCAGCTAAGAAAAAAGGTGATACCCGACCTTGGGTTTATTTTATTGAGTACAGGATGAAGGTTGTCGCTGGTCTGCAAGGTTAGCATCCAACTTCACTGTCTATAAATTGTCCAAGCTAAAACTTCTCGTGGAAATAATTAACTTATAGATATTCTTCCAGATCCAGCTTCAGTTAAATGGGAGACATTTTACAAAGTTGGGGTCTTTATCAACTATTCAACGATCTGTACAGCCATGCAAGGTACACAAATTTTCTCTGAATTGGATCTTTGCCTAGCTGGGATCAGTTTTGCTATTGCACCCGGTCAACATTTGTTTCTGTTTGTATTTTTCAGAGTTATTTGAAAAAATGGACAAATCTATGATTGATAAGCACTTTGTTGTTCTTATATGATTATCCACATTACAAGGTTTGAATCCTCTAGGCTTTAGTATTTAAAATTTTACAAGGCAATTTTCTTTACCTTTGTTATCTTTTCTTGCCACTAAATGTTACGATCCTATCTGAGATCAGGACTGTGCAATATGCATTGAAAGGCAACCAGTCTCACCATATGGGGCTGCATCTAGGTGGAAAGTAAGGTTTTTTCTTCTCTACATTTTTTTTGGTTTCGTTTGCAATTATGGAAGAAATAGGCACATCACTTGGAAGTCTTTTTATGCTATATTGTTTCATGGCAAGTTTGGTCAAATTTATTTGTTTCGGTGGATTCTAAATAATGTTTGTGTTTTCTCTTAAAAAAATGACATTTGGAGAGCCTATACTGGCCATAATAATCTTGATATTTCAGTTCACATAAGGTCTAATTTACCGGTTCTTATAAAATAAAAAGGAATATTTAAATAACATTGCCAAACTGAAATTTGCTTGAGGACTTGAACATATAGTTAATTTGTTGCAACGAATTCAATTGTTTTGTACTTTCTCCATTCTCCATTGGTTTTTAGGACCATCAGCGTCTTGTGGCAGTAGTATATTGGCTGGCTGCCATTAGGTGATCATATACACACACCTCTTTGATCTTAGTTTGATGTGTGGTCTGTTCATGTTCTTCCTTGCAGGTGATGATGCATCTCTCGGTTACTAGCAGAAAAACCTTGCAGTGGACTTCCTTGATTCGAACCAAGGTAAGGCATTCCCTCCTCATTCCGTGTTCCTCTCTTCATCGCCAAGCTCATACCTTCTCTATTCCGCCTCTCTCTCTCTCTCTCTCTCTCTCTCTCTCTCCTCTCTCTCTCTCTCTCTCTCTCTCTCTCTCTCTCTCCCGGCAGACAACAAGAGAAGCATGTGCGGCCACTGCAGCCGAGCTTGCGTTAAACGTCTAGATAGTTGAAGCCTCGGCCGGACCTCCCTGCCTTTTGGCCCTCTTGTGGGTATCTTTACTTTTCTCCGATCTCTTCCACTTCGTTATCTTCTGTAAATGCCCAGCTGCTGCACTTCAAGCAAATATGTAGAACTGTTGTACATGGGATGAGGTTCACTTCCTTTCATCTCCTCTGATTTGCCAAATTTAATTGTATATGGTTGTTTTTTCTTCTCTCCTCGATTGTTGTTGTTCGTTAAGATCGTTGAAAGCATCTATCATGTGTTTCAGCCATCCTTTTAGAAATAATTGTGGCTTGCATGTTACTCTATCTTTGGTCATGTCACTATTGCCATTGCCAATCAAATATCCACGTTTCCCTATACTGGGCTTTATCTATTATACTGCCTCCACGTGTGTTTCCTCCTACCACAAGGACTTGGTTGATACATTGCTGGAGTCAACACGACTTTGCACTCCCCAAAGCTCATGTACTAGGTTCATGTCCATATTTGTTCAGTACCTTGCTTCATCTTTATTACAGGTGATTTTGAGGTTGTCTGGTTTTACCATTTTTTGTTGTTCGTGTTTCTTATAGAAAATACTTAATTAACTTATAAATTTTCAATATAATGTAGAACCTGGAGAATTATTTGATCTAGCTTTGAGCATTTATTCGATTTTCGGTATTTGGAGCTTTTATCACCCATTAGATGATCTGTTGGGATCTTTTTTGCTGTAGTACCCATTCAAATATGTTTTTTGTTTGTATATTTTCCATGGTTATTTCAAACTCGGAAAACATGTAGAATTGGTGATTTCCTTTTCTATTCTTATATGATGGTCTATATCAAGAGGTTATCTTTGCAAAAAGTTTTGGTTTCGTAAAATATGCAAATGTTCAGCTTAAACAGAGATGCAGAGTTCCATATATTTTTTAATTAACATATATGTTCCAAAGGAAGACTGTCAATTACTAACTAACATGTATAGGGTCTGCAATACATATTAATTTTGCTTTCGAACACTAAATTTTGACTTCAATTTCTTTATTCTTTCTTACTGATATTATATTGCTATATCTGTGCAACAATCTCTCACTTTATCTTGGTAAACTGTGCTTGAACAGATTAATTGCAATTATCACATGAGGAACACCTTTCAACTAAGAATGCCAATAGTGACATTTATCATGTGAACATGGTGAGCATTCAGCCAGATCAAACTTATTTTGCCTGTACATACTGTCTGCGCGTGACTGCCCAGCAAACTGTGGTCTTTAATATTATGGAGTCTCATTAGGTGTTTGAGATCATGTTATCATTACCTAGCTTAGATCAGTGAACTGGTCAAAACATATGTATTCAGAATTGCTTCCATGTGGGCATGTGTTATGTACTCCTAGATGCAGCTATCATGAAACAACCTTATGTTATGTCAGTGTGGTACTCCTAGATGCAGCTCTGATAAATTCTTTGATCTCTGTACACGTACAGGCCAAACATGCTATAGTTGTTGTTTCCCTTATACATATGGACATTATTCATATATTTAGTAATCTATACAAATTTTAAGAACCACGGGTAAAAATTTCAAAGAATCTACAAGTGTTGCGCAGCGAGCTGCGCCGTTGAAGCAGTTGTTGCTGTCTTTGTTGGAACTACTACCCAAGAATATGATTGTGCTTTCTTCTCTTTAAATCATCTCTTCTTACTTACAGTATATCATTTCTCTTTCTTCATCTCAACCTCATTTTCTTATTAGTACAAAGGTGAAAGAGGCTTGGCTGGTATGGCTGCCTGTTCATGGTACATTAATGAAGATATCGTCAACATGAACATATTCCGTGCAAGGTAAACCAGCCGCTGCGGATGCACAGACATATACCTGTACTAATTCATTATGCCCATCATCGTTGCAAACGTTGACTGAGTACCCTGATATATACAACTCGCATTTCATTGGTTGGATTGTCATTTGTTTTCATGTTTGTCAAGTTTGTTGTACACTTGGCCTATAAGGCAGTATACATGAGAGTATAGTTTCCATTTAGTCTATCCATTGACATCAAAGGAAAGATGCTAAACGTTTACGACCTTACGCCTGTTGTGTTATTGATAGATACTTTTCTCTGTCATGCAAATGCTGTTCCATACTTATTTTTTTTAAATGCTACCAGGCAACACAATTGCCATTATTTTTCTTTGTAGGTACTTTCTACGAGTCATTGCTTTAGATCAAACTGGTGAAGCTGAATTCACCCTGTTTGGAAGACTCGCTCAGCAAGCGACTGGAAATAGTATTCACCAGGCATGGGTTTGTTTCAAGGACCTGCCCATCAAGTTTAGATTCAACCAGTCCATCCGGACATGCTACTGCTCAAGGTTTGGCCAGACCAAACTTATTGTTATTTCTACAAACAAACCTACATACTCAATTAATTTTATTTACTTTGTTTCTGCAGCACAGGCCTATTTTGCATGTACAGAGTCTCTGTCCGTGGCTGCTCTGCAATCCGTAGTTTTTAATATTTTAGATCAGCCTCTGTCTCATTGTTAATTTTGTTGAGACCACCTACACTAACTTCCAAACTCATTACGAGTTTGAACTCCTGGTTAGAAACCGGACAGAACTTACGTATTTAGTACTACTTTAATGTGTGCATATATATTATGTACACCTAAATGGTACTCACATAATGTCATCTTATGTTATGACATTGATGTGAATTTCTATATTACTTTCGTATGCTTCAGCATTGTTATGATCTTCGTATTTCGTACGATTTTAATTGTACAATGTGGTGATTGTTGATCTCATATGATACTAAAAATATGATTTCAAATCTGTTACCATAATGAGTTGCTTTTACATATCTATACCTAATAATAAAAGGAGTAAGGCTTCTTCCGGTCGGGTCGTCCGCCAGCTTTTTACCGTTTTGCCCTCCAACCAAATCGCATATTACGTCTAAAATGCCACGTACCGATTCGTTTCTTTTTCTTCCCTCCCGAACTGACGGACAGACTAGGCAGCGTGCTGCCGGCTCCCCTGCCACGGTGCTCAAGGCTCTGCCTCTGCATGCTTTTGCGAAGCATGCATCCACCCGCCGTTGTGCCACCGGCATCCGCTCGCCCGCATGCGCCGCCTGCAGATACACAGCACGCGCCCCAGCCGACCTAATCTACTTGCGCTCCCGCCAGACTTCGCCCGCGCGAGCCGCCCCTGACGCCATGGATCTCAGGCCAGCTCACCGCCACCATAGATGCCAGCTATCCACCATAGATCCCGCCAGGAGGTACATACTCAGGTCAAACACCTGGGTCATTGGAGACGAGGAGTCGACTCGATGGCGACCGGCGGTCGTAACATCTGGTCGCCAGTGTGTCCCCTGCCGTAACGGCACACTAGCGAGCGTACACGAGATCGTCGGCCTGGACGCCAGCGTCTCCCCGGCCGCGACAGTGCACACGAGGAACTCGGCCTGCACCGGCGCGTCCACGAAGGGAAGCAGAAGCACTGCCTCCGTCCTTGGTGAGTCGCGAACTCCCGATCATCCTCTTCCCCTCCTCCTCTCTCTCTGAGGATTTAACTTCAGATTCCCTCGCTGTTCTCTCTTGGAATCGCCGTCAACTGGATTAATCCCTATTTATGGTGTCCATAATTGGAAGATCTGAGCGGAATTGATTTTTGGGCTGACGTTGTGTTGAGAGGGTAGTCGATTTGAGAGGAGCTTCGTGGAACTGCGACAACCACGGCACCTCACTCTGGGGCTGCTGCTTTCTTCGGATCGACCTCTTTGATGCCTTCATCCATCAACTAGCTATTATTAATGAAGTCATCTATGATTGTCCAAAGTCCCGCTAAATTTTTATTTATAGGCCAGTTGGGCGTAAATGAAATCAGTTTTGCTAGAAGCACTACTTACAGAAGAAATGGAGGTGCCCTGTTTTGCTGTTCTGTAGGGCATTAACTGAAAACTTTGAACGTGACACCTAGGTTATGTTAATCATCTAAAAAAAAGTAGGATATGTTAATTGAAATTTGCTGAGCAGAAGTATCAACAGAATGTAGCTGCAATTTTATGTCAATTGGAATTTAGATGAACGAGCAATCATTCTGTTCAGAGCTTAGTGGGATCAACAGCTCGTTACTGATACATTTTCAGCTACCAGGCAAGATTCATTCTCAATATGTCTTTGCGGGACGGAGCTGTGGACTTTATTACATGACAGTTTATCCTCGTGGTCTACATTCAGTTAGGAATGCCTACAAGTTGCAGGTTGAATTACAGCTGCAAGAATCTGAAGCAGTGGCTGGTACCTGGTAGTAGCACGGAAAGACCTGAGGTCCTACGGGGCAGGGGTCAAAAAATAAATGGTGGAGATTATGGAGATTGCAATGCCCAAATGGTGAAGCACTTCTGGTGGAGGTGTGCTCATAATTCTCTATCTATTCGGAACAATCTTGTCATACGTGTAGAAATTGAGGATCCAGAATGTTTTTTCTGTCACTGTTTGTATGAGGATGGCTGTCATATACTCCATCCGTATCAAAATATAAGATGTTTTAGCATTTGTCTTTTCATCCGTATCTAGACATGTTTTAGTGCATGTCACTAAAACATGTTTAGATACGGATGAAAAGCCAAATGCTAAAACATCTTATATTTTGATACGGAGGGAGTATTTGTTAAATGTAAGGAACTCAAATTGGGCACTTGGACGTGAGAATATACGCATGAAGGTGGAGAATTGTAGTAGTATAGAAAGAACTATGGATTTCCAGATTTCTCGATTGACAATGTGTGTATCTCATCTGTTATGTGTACCAGTTTTCACACGAAGACTTACAAAAAAATATCTATTAGTTTTAGTGGAGTTCCATCAGAATATGTACCCATACATGTAATTAAAAGTCCACGCAATTGACAAGAACGAAGATCTATAGATGACTTGCAAGCAAGAACATATATATGTGTACACGTGTACATGCTCTAAACGATCAAATAATTACTTGCGTGTATATTGAGCTTTCACAATTTCCTCATCTAATGCACACATGTATTGTAAAAGCAATTCACAAAAATGCAGACATTTAGAGGGAACTCCATAATGATTCGTTTTCAACCTTTTGTCTAAACCAGACAGAGGCAGGCGGTGGCTGTACCAACGAGAATTTTGTTTGTGTGCCTCCGCAGCCTGTTTTCTCTCCCCCGTTGCAACGCACGGGCATTTTTGCTAGTGGATATAAATGACCTACTAAATAATCTGTATCAAATGTGACAACCACGGGCAAAAAAATCAAAGAATAAACAGGCGTTGCGCGGCGAGCCGCGCCGTCCGAATCTAGTATAATACATGCTCCCTCGAGGGGCGGTGCGTACGGGGGCATCCACCAGGGCGCCACGCCCGCGAGCTGCGCTCCTCTATGGTTGATGGTTGAGCCGTGGCTTGACGGCTACTGGGGCATGCCGGATGGTGGCGCGCGGCGGCAGGACGAACTCGACCGCGTCGGCCATGCCTTCTTCTATTCCTCCATCTCCTTGTTCTACACGCCTCCCCATGGCGCCGACGAGCTCTTCAAGGCGGCACCCATCCAGGGAGGTCACTCGGCATGCCCGCGAACTGCGCTCCTAGGTGGCTGATGGTTGTGCCGTCGCTTGCCGGCTGGTGGCGCGCGGCATGGCCACCGGTGGCGCACGACGGCAGGAAGAGCTCGACCGCGTTGGCCATGGCTACCTATTCTCCCATCTCCCTGGTCTATGCGCCAACGCATGGCGTCGGCGAGCTCCTCCAGGGCGACACCCATCTAGGGAGGTCACTATCCCGGAGCGACAAGATGCGCTTGCCGCCTCGGACACCGCTGCCTCGCCGCACGTATCGGGCTTCTGCCATGGCGTAGCGCCTTCCTATGTGGTGGATGTGGTCGATCGCCAGATCACAAGGGAGATCTCATCGCTCAACTGATTTCTCCGTCAATATGTACTGTTTTCTTTTATGCTGGTTTTGATTCGATCTCTCCTATGTTGCTCTGCTGCTTGGTCATCTTTTTTCTTCGGGTATCTACAATCGGACTCACCGAGCCGGCCGTACGACATCTTCTCTCTTCGTGTGCTACTACTACGTGCTTCTCCGTTTGCACTCGGATGTGGTCACCTTCTTTGTTATGCTGGTACGTGCTGCTTCCAATTGAAGTGAAGATTAATTTTTGTGTGAAATATTTCTTTCGGCCATTCTGTGATTCCTGTGTTCAAGATTAAATTCTGATTATCCACTACCGACTGATTAATTGATGTTTGTATGATACATATGCAGCTGATTGATACCATCGCCGATTGATGTTATTTCGTTGTACACGACTACAAATTATATATTGTTCGACAAGTCTCTTCTATCTTGCGACAGGCTCCTCCGCTCCTGCGACTAGCAAAGATATTGGGTTTTCTTTCACATGGGATCTTTTAAAATATTTCGTTTGGAGAGCACACATGTCTTTAGTTGATGTTTCAAAGATATCTGGCCAAACCTGATTGAAGGTGATCTTCTTTTACAATTTCTTCTTTTAGGTTTACCGATGCTTCTGTATTTTATCTAAATATTTGTGGTGCTTACTATTTAGTTCGGTTTTCTTATTTTGGCAAACCATTAGCTGAAATGAAATACTCAGCCCCTATGCATAGTAGGTTGTATATCAACCAAGCCAATTCGTACATGATCCTGCTTTTTTCTTACTAATACAGTATTGAAATATAGAGTTCATAGTTTTCCATAAGCTGATGACTGATGGTACGGAAAATGAAGGAAGAGATGTAGCCAGCAAATAATCTGAGGAGTTCACAGCCAGAGTTTCTTTTGTTTTCTGGTTGTGGATCTATTTTTTATATGGTGGGCTTGATCTCTTACGGCGCAAGTCATCTCAGTTCTTACTTTTACCTTTTCCTACCTTACAGGTTGTTGGCTTATTTTATATATTGTGCCTTCATTAAAAGTGGGAGATTTATTATCTAAAGTTCATGCACATATGCATATATAGTGTAAACTGACGATTGGATTTGTATCAATGGTAAGATAATTTTATTACCAAGTAATGTCTTATCATACCCTTCCTTCAAAGGAATATATCTTGCCTTTCATAATTTGTTCCCCTGAAAATCAATTACTCGGTTACTGGGTTATTCTTAGTTAGTGGATTACTGATTACCATGTGCTCTTATCTTCGATTCTTTGATCTGATTATTATTTCCTTTCTTATTATTTTCCCAGGTTTAGTTCTTTTCTTGCACACAAACTGTGCCCTGTGAGGTGAGCTACCTTCTGATAACATCATGATATTATTTTTTTAATTCTGAGGTGGTATAAAAAAAATTAGAAGTCAATCCTCAAATATCATAAAGGTTGATCACACATCATTGTTGTTTCATGAACCTAGATCTTGCATTCAACTAGATAATTCCTGCTCCATAGTCAATACGGTACTATGGCACATTATTTTTAGTGGCTGGTATTTTATCAAATGGTAGGACTTCATGTTACTGAGGAGCTGCTATGTGCAGGGAAGAAGATACAAATGGTATTTTATCAAATGGTAGGACTTCATGTTCACGGCACCGCTTCTCCTGTAATCTTTGTACCATGCAGTAAGTATCAAAATTCTAGATTATATATCCATCTATTGGCATATCTTATGCATGAGAGGGGGCTACCAACCAAGCACGATCTTTGTTTGGGGCATACAAGCTGGAAGGAATACTGAAAATTGATCATTCCGTCGATCCATCTAGATGATGACTTCCCATTTTTATGTACTCCGCTCGGGAGAAGACCCATACATACAATAGCCGGAGCTCCACTAAGAATATCCCTGTGAGGCACCTTAAATGCAGGAGGACGCATTGTAAGAGGAGCCATATGTGTCAGATCTCGGATGAGGACTTCTACTCCGACATCGACAGTGAAGAGAAAACCTAAGACCACCTAGAGAATCAGAAGCCAAATACGGAGCAAGAGGAGAAAGAGCACATTAGACAAGCCACCGGAGAATCCATCCAGTTGGCCCAAGCCAAGTAAGCCGCACATGCTCTCTACATCACCATTCAAAGGGCTATAGAGCAACTCCTCGGACAAAAAGATGTTGGTTCCACCGGTGACGGCGGAGCAGGGCCTTCCACCAACCATGCAGCAAAAGGTACTCCGGTCTTCAACACAGCTTTCAAGAACAAAGAAATCATCGTTATCTTCATCCAATGATGAGAACGACGGTAATCAATCTTGAAGCTTTAGGTCAACAGAAGCAGCGAGGTTGCTACCATAATCTAGCGTTCCACTGTCTCCTTTGTATTTTACTTAGAAGCAACCAGAATATAGTACTCTGGTACCACTAAACCTATGTGCCATTAGGTGTTATTTATCTTTGGTATGCTCCTGGTATGTTTTTGAAAATTTTAAAAATATGAAAACACTTCGGGAAAAAACTAAAAAAAATTGGGCATGAACATATACCAGTATTCAACACTCGTGTAAAATTTCGGAAGGAAATAACCTTCTAGAACTTCACACGAATGTTGAAAACATGAATATGTTTTCCTCAAATTGTTTCAGATTTTTTTGATGTGTTTTCATATTTTTTTAAATTTGAAACACATATCAGGAGCACATGCACCCGGAAGTCAAAGTGGATTTCTGCCATGTAAAGCACTATTGTCATTATGTAACCAGTGAACAACTCCCTACCACTGCCCTAACTTTGAAAGCATGTTTTCATCGATTTTCAATTATTTCACAACCGAAAAACAGCAGAAATGCAGATCAAAGATTAAAAAAAGCAAGTCATGCTCCATAGCGACAAACGAGAATCACGGTGTTACAGATGGTTTTACTTAGGCTGTTGTTGTTGCACTAATTTATGAACTGTCCAGTCTATGCAACGCAGTACAAATAACCATTCCACTATCCCTGTAATATTACTATTATCTTGCCTCCTACCTAAAGAACTACCGTAATTTCCCTTAGTTTCCCTTGCAATTTCTGTACCACTTTGTCTTTGTACATCTCAGACTGTATGTGAAACATAAACGTACCTTCCGTACCGTTCCAGCAACCGAGCATAAACGAGAACTTCAAGCGCAGCGCGGCGTGACGCCGCGCCGGAACTGGCTAGTTGCATATACGCGGCGCTTCAGGCCTGTTGGAACGCTTAAATCTCAAAGAAGTTCTACGAGACTTGTCCTCAATTTTGTTTACATATTTTTTGAGGTAAAAGGCAGGTGCGAGTTTAGAAGCATAGAATATACAAAGTTTTAGCTAACGGACGAAAAGGAAAAAATGGGGACAAAGTCTCAAGAAAAGGCGTAGGTAACCTGCTGCTTCAGTCTAATGGTACACAAGCGCAACACAGGTTTATTGATGTTTTGTAGCCACACCCAGGAGGCCAGGCCCAATCAGGTGATCAGGTACTTCACCCTCTCACGGTACTTCCGTGCTACTCCATTCACAGCTTAATAACAATCAATAACCTTAATACAAGATGCATCTGCCATAAAATTTCAAGATCAAATTCAGTTCACAGCTTGAGAAAAATCATACACAATTCAAATCTGCTATCGGCTGAAGATGCTTAGCAGGTCATATTTCGTGCTAAAATCTCCCTAGAAGTGAAAGCAGATGCCAGAAATAGACAGTAGCGAAAATCTCGGTACAAGGTCGAGTAAAGTCACACACCGGTCTTCAATCTTCATACAATACTAGACAAACCATACACGATCAACACTCTAGATACAGCTATTTCTGAATGGGAAGTTCACTCATGCACAGTTTTAGCAGGTCTGAACAACGATTTTGGCGGTAAATAGTACATGGTAGTGAAGGTGGTGTTTACACCTCCAGATTTTACAACAGTGCAGCATTCTAAGCAGCAACAAGTGTGGTCACAGCCGGAGCTTGAACTTGTCCTGGAGTTGCCAGCTGAGTGATGATCGCCGGACGAATCAGACCGCTTGCGAGTCCGGCAGTCAGGGCCTCCACTTCTATTTTCAGCACGTCTCGACGGTTGCCAATGTCACCTGCATACCTGCTGACACAGTACACCCCGACAGCCATCACCGCCATTCCATAGATGTTCGTGGTTACTAGGCGGAAAGGGGTCGAAACTACAGCAGCAAGCGGCCCGCCAATGATGGAGATAGCCTGCCCACTCTGCCCGAGCCCGACGCTACCTTGCTCAGCCACAAGCAGACCGGTCTTGCAGTATATCGCAAAGTCCTCGCAGTTATTCTTGAACAGGCTGTAGCACCTGAACCCATTGCTCAGCAGGTAGTTGGCACGGCGGACAACCACCTCATCGGGATCAGTTGGGGCGAGCGTGCACGTCCCTCCTCTCGCCTTGGCAAGGAAAAGGGCCGGGTTGACAGCATACTCGAAGCGGTAGAGGGCACCCCCCGACAGGAAACAGCTGAGGCAGGAGGACGTCACACCATTTGTCTCCGTGGCAGCGGTGGCTTCATTGCTGCTGCATACCGAGCATGGCGTGGTGCTCCTAGTAGGGCCAGAACTCACAAGAAGAAAATCAATGACGGTCCCAGTTCCAACCTCTTGGTCCCTTCCTCTGGTAAAATGGATCACCTTATCATCGCCCACATATATTCCTGCAGAAAGAACACAGTCATACATGCTGAAAACTACACTGATACAGCACCTCAAACCAAATTTCTGAAAAAACTGTCCAAAACATCGCCACTGCAGTGGGGCTGTGATATTTATATGATCAGACCTAAGATTGGCTCTCGACTATTTTTTGGTTACTGCTACGCTCAAAACGAGTATGAAACCGAGTTGAGGGCAGATATATAGTATATAATAGTTACACCTATGCTCCATATGTCGTTGTTCGAGATATGCTCCATATGTAATTCGTCAACATATTTTGCATCTCGTGCAACAGCTTCAATACTTACACATCTATAAACCGGAGTTGCTGACAGGGGACCAAAAAAACTCATTACGAAAGCATGGGCATTCTAGTAATTGCTTGAATCTACTTCCTCCGTTCGTAAATATAAGATGTTTTAGATACTTCAATTTGTACTACACACGGACAAAACGCGTTTGTATACATCAGAATCAGGAAAAAAAAAGCTAAAACATCTTATAATTTGGAACGGACGGAGTAGTGATTAGCAAAAATATGAAAAGCACGGTGACGCAATGTTTTGCGAATATTAGTCGACTAAAACTAGAAGCACACAGCACAGCCGACGAGTTCCTCATCTCCTAAATCCGAATATTAGTCGACTAAAACTAGAAGCACACAGCACAGCCGACGAGTTCCTCATCTCCTAAATCCATTGATTTAAAAGGTAAATCCATATTTACTGTATCAACCACCGCGACCAAAAATCTAGTACGCGGAAGCGAAATCAATCCGATTCAATCAAACAAGTACGCATGAGGAAACTGTTTCCGCACCATGATGCGCGTAGACCCACGCGGCCCTCCAGGAGTAGATGTGATCCCCCGCCTTCAGGGTCTCCTTCCCGATCCTAACACGATGGGGGAAAAGAGAACCGCACAACAAATAACATACCGAATTAGTTACACCGATTCGGTAAGCAATAACACGGAAGAGAATGGCGGAGATCTGGAGCAGTACCTGTTGGAGAGGAGACCCATGGAGACCGGAGACGGGAGGCGGTGGACGGACGGACGGATGGCTGGGCGGCGGCGGGGCGGTGAGGAGAGGGGGCCGAGGAGGAGGAAGGAGAGGGACGGAAGCGAAAAGGTGGCTTGCTTGCGCTTTGGGGCCAAAGGACGGGAGAGGAGAGCGGCCGTAGGATTCACGAGACGGGGATCTCGTTTCACGCACGCGTAACCGCTGCCTTTATCTCCTGGTGTGGATTGTTTTGGTCTGGCACCCCGAGTTATTCAGTATTTACCGATAACGTCCTTGGGAGGACTATGTTGTGCACGAATAAATACGTCATCTTGAGCGGTCAAACATGAACAGTTCTGCGTCAGGCTCCTCCAGCCAGCCTTACGGCCGAAGGTTTTTCGAAGCCGCGTCAACGGATAGATAGATAAACTTGAGCTTTTTCAGTGTGGCCGGTGGGTGGCACGAGCGCTGTCGGCAAGAGTGAGCAGCGGCGGGAGCGCGTCCCGTTCTCTTCTCGTAAAGAATTTCGTTTTCAGACTTCGATCGATCCGCGTGGCAAACATCCGCCGACTACTTCCCGTATGAGCAAGCAAGCGATTTGCATCGCTGCGACACGGCGCAAGCCGCCACGTTTCAGTCACATCTCGCACGCGCACAACGTCGACATCGGCTAGTCCAAATGACCAGCTTCATGGAGTATTTAATTTGAAAAACGCATATGCAGGTATAGAATACGATGCGATTCAATTCAAGGGGGGCTGGAAGAGGTCAGCCGTCATTTCTTTCTTCCATCCATGAAGGGATCGATTCTTTCCAGTATTTTTCGAATTTCGGGTAGCACCATCTACTTGTGGGGTAGAAGATATATGCTCCCTTCAACGGACAGCATTGCACCAGAAATATGCTCTGTTCAGACGGTGAGGGATGTGGTAACAACAGGTAGGTAAACATGCTCACTAGACGATCAAGCCTAGCTTGCCACTGGTTGGCGTACAGATGTCTCAAGACTTCTACTAATTGTCAAACAGCTCAAAGAAAATATTGATTGCTTATCTGCATCGCCTTCTTTTACAGGACAAGATATATATGACAAATACAAGACCTAAATGTATACATATGAATGGTGGTCCAAGAGATCTTGACGAACTGAAAGCAGTAAGTACCATTTGACATCACATAATAGAACTATACTTTTAGTACATGTACAATAACCATGTGACCAAGAACTTGGGAATCAGGGTCCAGGGAAGATGCGCGAAAACAAGTTGGTCATTTCCGCTATGTGTAGACTATGACATGATTTTAAACTGAGGCTGTTCACCATCAGTCGCCATGTCGAAGAGATGTCTGCGTTTCTAGATGTCCTTAAGAAGGGAATGGATTCTCTCCAGCATTTCTTCATGACGTCGACAACTTTCATGGTGTATTTCTCGTCCTCTGGATAGTAGGCGATCGGGTCATCCAGCAATGGGGCTTCAAGATTCAGAACACCTTCTAGCGTCGCATGCAGACAGTATGCTGAGTAGCTGATGTGGTAGCCCCCTTCCTGGACGATCAGTATTTGCCCGTCGCTGTGCCGATTAGCCATGCTCCTCATTATTTGTCCAATTTCCCTATAACCATCCATGGTCAGGCACTGTCTTCCATTTGGATCAAACTGCATCGGACAAAACTCACAATTAGTTAGTCTGAATCAAACAGTCATATAGTTGAAGGGAAGATTATCGCACTTTGCTTAAATCATCAAGGTACAATTTTTAAGTATAATTTCCCACCCGTATCGTGCTACATATGATTTAGTATATAACTTCAATTCCAGGATCCTAGCATCATATTAACTAACATTAGCAGAAAGAAAACTATATAATCGCTATAAATATGGTCATCCACATTTGTTGCTACTCTTACTATGGTGTATATATTTATTTTTTCTCTGAAAAACTGTTGGGGAGGCCCCAACAGTAAGATTTTATAGGAGACGGTAAGTAGAGAAAGTGCAAATGGAGGCCGAGCTCTAGGGAGCTCGGTTTCCAAAAAACAAAATCCGCAATTTTTCGTTTCGTTTCGAATTTTTTTGAAAAAAATCATAGTTGTAGATAACATATTGATCCACCACTGTGAAAAATTTCAAGACCAAATTCGTATTATTATGAGCTACTCAATAAAGACAAATCTGGAAAAAATTCAAAATTTTAACACTGTGCGCTGTCACCCATTCAATCTGCAGATTTGTCTTTTTTCCCAGATCAGAATACAACGAATTTGGTCTTGAAATTTTTCACAATGGTGGATCAATATATTATCTACAACTATGATTTTTTTCAGAATTTTGTGAAACGAAAATTTGCGGATTCAATTTTTTTTGTAAACCGAGCTCCCTGTAGCTCGGCCTCTATATCGCCGCTCTGACCGTAAATAGGGTAACATAGCCAAACATAGTTAATGGGAGGTGTGGCTTGCCACCGAGGTTTGAATTATCCCCCATTCAAATTTTGCTGCCTATTTCTTCTATCAAGCAAAAGTTGCCTTGTTCCTCCTAGGCAATCTACTCTTTTTTCTACACAGCATGGTAAGTGTTAACTACAATTTTAGTTATCAACGTACTGCGACTGCTAGAATGTGCAACAACACATGATATAGCAAGATTGATAATTAGAACATGTGATGAACTAAGTAGGGAGAAAAATCACACAACCTCAACTTACCGCGCTAGAATCCTGGCCAATCACAAAAACCAAGAGCTGGGGCTGAAACTTCTCAATAGCTGGAACAACCAATTCATTCATGGCATATTCATACCCTGCATCCCCACTTCCATTAGGCAAAGGTATGTTGAGGTTGTACCCGAGCCCCTCGCCTTCACCAATCTCATCCATCGAGCCACTCTGCGGATTCGACGGACCCCAAGACCCATGATTCATATGAAGAGATATCGTCAACACGCTGTCCGTTCGATAGAAGCCCTCTGCGGTGCCATTCCCATAATGCACATCAATATCAACAACGGCGACCTTTGTGCGCCCGGAATCCAGAGCCAGCTGCACGGCAAGCCCGGTGTTGTTGAGAAAGCAGTAACCGTCGGCACGGTCCGGCTGCGCGTGGTGGCCGGGGGGACGGACCAGTGCGTAGGCTATCTTCCCGTGCCCGTCTAGTATGTGCCTCGCCGCTGATAAGGTCGTTCCGGCGGCCAGAAGTGCCGCGCCCCACGAGCCAGGGTTCAGGAATGTCCCTGCGCAGAGCTTCTTGGCTCCGGTGGCGTTGGCTTGCACGAGCTCGTCGATGTATTCTGTCAACCACGAAAAGATTAAGGGTCCGTTCGGAACACCGAAAATTCGTGGGGATTTTACAGGAAATAGGTTCATTTCTTCGCATGATCATGAAAATGAGGCCTACCAAGTTACAATATAAACCTCTACTGCAATGCAAACACCATCAGGATTGATGTATCACAGCACAAGTCGAGGTGAATTATACAAGACCAACAATATCTACTAACTATATTAAAGACAAACGAAATGCCGGCCTCTCCGCGCTCGGCTACTGTAGCGGCGATCCCGGCCGTCGGCCGGCGATCCGACGGCCCACAGGACGCGTCCGTGACGCTTTTACAAAAACAACCCTCACTAATCGATAAATCAAACCCGCAGTCCACAAAAACGCGAGGCGAGGGACGCAATTGTGAATTACGGGAACGACAAGGACTTTTCTGCAAAATCGCCCGCATAATCCCCCTCCCCCTCTCCTCTCCTTCTCTCTCCCGCACGGCCCCGGCGTCGCCGCCGCCGCCGACGCGCCGCGCGGCCGCCACGCTCCTCCCCACACGAATCTGAGCATGCGGGGAGCTCCGCCGTCGCGCTCTCTCCCTCCTCGCCGCAGATCGGCTGCCGGAACGAGGCGAGCTCGCCGGGATCGACGCCGCCGTGATCACCAAACCCTAGCCTGGTTCCTCAATCCACCACATTTTCCCCACTTACCTCTCCTCCCCGACGCGGCCGCCTCCACCCCGACGCCGCTGCCACCCGAGCTCTCCTGCCACATCTAGCCCGAGCCGCCACTCCTCCGGCGGCCAAGGTTATTCTAGCACGCGGGCGAGGAGGAGCCAGGGGAAGCGTCCGCGCGTGGGGCTTCCGCCGTCCCCTCTTCCACGTGCTGGAGAAGCAGGCTGAGGGAGCGGGGCGCCGCTTGGCCCTGCAGGCCGACGAGCCCAAAGCCGCCGGGGATCCCGCCTGTCCGCCGCATCTTTCGCCTCCTTCTCCTCCTCCTCGCCCTTTCCATCCGCTGCGGTGGAGCCGTGCTGGAGATGGCGCCTGAGGGAGGAGCT
Source organism: Puccinellia tenuiflora (assembly GCA_012064385.1). Taxonomy (NCBI): domain Eukaryota; kingdom Viridiplantae; phylum Streptophyta; class Magnoliopsida; order Poales; family Poaceae; genus Puccinellia; species Puccinellia tenuiflora. The sequence goes on along the minus strand of QRDG01001217.1, from coordinate 3,597 downwards.
GCAGCGGCCCTCTACGACGACGAGGCTGCGGTACCCCTCCTTCTCCTCTTCCTCGCCCTCTCCATCTTGGTGGAGCTCGAGGTGGAGATGGCACCGGAGCAGGTGCCGCGCAGGCCGCTGCAGACGAGGTTGGGCGCCTCATCCCCAAGCCACGAGAATGGCGTCCTCTGTCCCTGCCCATCCAGGTACGATTAGTTCTGCTTCTTTTCTTTCTCTTCCTCTGTATACAGACAAGCAGAATCTGAGCCTTTTGATTTGAAGGCTTAGCCAAGTGACATAGCTGCATTTCTGGTCAGTACCTTCAAACATATAATTATCTTTGCTGATTTAGAGTACTTATCTCATTCAGTTGCAAGTCTATCTATTCTACTTTTCCTAAATCTTGCGCTTTGGTTCAGGAAGACGAGGTACAGCCGGCCGGAAATGTATTAGCAAATCTCTTTCTAGCCTGACGACTACGTTTCAATTGTCCTGTTGTTTTAGTGTCACAATAATACTTTGCAATCTCGCAAATGGTCTGCTAAATTAGTATATTGCATTATGCTCAAATTAGATTCATATTTCACTATCCTTTTAATTGCTTATAATTTTGAGTCCTTCAGGAATCGTATCAGTATTTTTTTTACAGGCAAGTTCTTTTGAATTACTAATATTTTTGTACATACGTTTCTTTCAATTTCTTTAAGTCCTGCTACGGCCCAACTTGGTTAAGTCTATTACCTCTATAAAAAATACTAATTCTTAAGAAAATCCCTATGTATCTGTTCATATGACTTGACGATTAGATAACAAGCTATTGTTCTGTAAAGCATTATTAACACACACAACAGACTATACCATTATTTTTTTTACCCGTATTTCTTTGGACAGAAGCACCTTTCATTCATTATTCTTAACAATTTGTTTACTCACAGTGATTTTTCCAACAGGAATGCAGACGGGTTCAGTGAAGGACCTCTCTGCTCGACGGCCGCAATAGAAAGTCAAGGTACGCCTCACACGGATATGGAAAAACAAGAATCGAGACAAGGAAATGTATGAGTTAGGGCTCCTCTTCATTGACCAGCAGGTACGTACACAGCAGTACTTAATGCCACAGTAATTGTCACAACTAAAAAAGCTAGCTGATTTGCATAATTTTGTACTCTAAATTAAGTGTGTTCGAAACTTTATTTGAGAAAAGGATTTAGAATCTCCTTGGAGCACCAGATATTCAATCCCCTGCAACGCCAACTTATTGTGCGACCAATTTCGTTTCTGGAGTGAAGTTTTGCAACTGGAGTACCCGCACCATATTTCATATTATGGATCCAATTCCATAGAAAAAGTTGGTCAACTCATGTTCTATTCAGTAGTTTTGTTTAAAAAATCCAAAGTGATTACTCTGGTCTAAAATACAATTGTGATTTGTTGTTGCACTTAGTAAAGAAAAAATTACATGCCCTCCGTGAATTTTCATGAGAATAGATAATCTCATTTAGTGACCATCTAATTTGCCCTAGCCCACTTATCCCACTGATCCCACTTCTGCATCTGCCTTCAACTGATATATGGTTATCTGAGCAAACCTTCAGTGTTTGAAAATCATGAAAAAAAAAGATGACCAAGATATAATTGGCGAATTACAATGCATGATCAGATGTTTTGTTGGGTTGTCACTTATGATGTCCATACATTTTCTTTGATCTATAATATGTGAAACACTTGCAATTGTTGTGCATTCTATATATTGAAATACAGTCAATATTCCCCAGCTGAGATAGCTAGGTTTGTTTTGTCCATGTTGCAGGATGTCGATGTTGTTGAGAAGTGGCTGACAGGAGTAAATGCTCTTGCTTCGTACCATTTCAAAGAAATAATTGGAGGCACAGGAGAACTTAGTTCACAGCTTATGGAATTCGAAGGATCAAATGGCAAACTACAGGAAAGCATATCAAGCCACTTCTTGAGGCTTCTCTTGCAACTTCTTCTGTTTGAAGATTTTAGGTGAGCTCGGCATCTTGACATTTAGTAGATGTGGGATCTCATAACTTTATTATCATACTGTTCTTTTCCTTTTTTTAGTTGATCCAGAACTTTTACATGTCTGATATTTTTGTGTGACTGTTGCAAAATAGAACTAGCAGGTTCTGCTGCAAATGCTTTGCTTTCTTTACTTTTCTATGAACAGGAGTTGTATCAGGTCCCCTTTTTATCATTTTCGTAATCAGCTAACATTTATCAGATCAAATACAGTACCGAGGCTTAGTTTTGTTATTTGGTCTTTGTTCTCATCATGTCTCTCCCTGCCGCCTTTTAACTAATCCACATTGTACCTACTTGGTAAATGGTATTTTGCTTAGAATATATGGTACAGCAGTCCCGTGTTCTCTACTGTCAGTACTCTTTTTTTTATATTCCTTTCATAGACAGTATATGATTTTTTTGTACAAATTGAGTTGCAACTTGCATGGGCTGCAAACCATACTTTTTAGACGCCATCATACTTATGTTACATTTTTAAGTAGATGTTTGTTCATTCAGTTTCGGTTAGTACTTGTTTCATATTTTTTATCCAATCTATCTATTCATATATTGTGTCACTATGCACTTAGATTCTCTTAACGGAAATCGCACGAGATTGACCAGCACTACATCTGGTGGCTCTGGCATGCTCGAAGAAGAAAATGGAGTACCAGGAGTTTCCTACAGCGGCACTTATCTTATATCCATCAGTTAAGCAAAAAAAATCTTGATGGAAAAAAGGAGTTGATATATCAGTTGAACCATATTATGTCAATTTGTTATCAGTTGCCCAAAAGTACAATGCACTACACCATAACCTCCAAAACCTATTTACAATATACATTGTGCCACTAAAATAAGAAAACAATCATACATAATATTTTTCATGAAGGGCGCGGCGTGTCGCCGCGCTAATTTCAACTAGTATGAGTGGTAAAGCCGATAAGAGCTCTAGGCTAGATGATTTTGCAGGGAGATTTGGGGGTTGCTGACCGATGCGGACCTTGGGTGTGGAAGGAGAGGAGCTCGGCGGCGTGGGCGGGGCTTCCGGAGTGCCAGGAGAGGAAGGGCGCGATGGGCCCGCGGCGGAGGATGGAGACCATGTTGCGGACGCGGTCGGCGCTCTCCGGGTGGTTGTCGAGCACGTCGAGGAAGCCCGGGTCGTGGCCCGAGTCGAAGACGCCGCGGCCGGCGTCGTGGGCCAGCATGCCCTCGTGCCAGAACACCGCCAGACTCTCCCCCGCCGGAGCCGGAGGCGCCCCCTCCGCAGCCGCGGCCGCCGAGGGGGAGGAGGAAGAGGAGGAGTCCATCGTCTGTTGACCGACGCTGGAGCCTGACTCTGAGCAGGTTTTTTTTTTCTTTTTTGAGGCAATGACTCTGAGCAGTTCGAAAGAAAAGAAAGCTCTACGTTGGCCGAAATGGGCTGATGAAGCCTAAACGTTCTGGGCTTCAAATATATGAGGCTTCTGATTTGTTTTTTTTTTTACTGTAACTTCGACGGGCATAGCCAGCCTGAACTTTATATCATCAAAAATGATGTTTTTACATGACAGGTAGGAGAGAGCAGAAAACAAAAAAAGGAAGGGGGGGGGG